>VZTB01000654.1:132205-145555 GCA_013397245.1 Thryothorus ludovicianus
ATGCCATCCAGGTTATCTTCTGCTCCGACCCTGTCAGGAGCTGCTAGGTGGTGGCATGAGCTCTGTGCTGCTTTCCTTGGCAAATGTTGACACATAATACTTGCCCGTCCTTTGCCTAACTGTACTAGAACACAAAACAGAAAGCAGACTTTGCACAGCTATTTGACATTTCTTCCAAAATATACTAGGAGGAAAATTATACATAAAAGATGTTGTCAAACAAGACCGCCCCCCCCCAAAAAAGCTACCCAAGAAACTCCAACCTAAACAACATTGTCCCATAGCAAATCCCAAACCCACCTTTTAGCACTCAGCCAGGAAGAAAGAGCAGCCTGCTTCACCTTTCCTGGAACAGTATATCTTATTACAAGTGGATTTACAATGCTGAGCTCTCAGAGGACTCCTCAGATGACTGTTACTGTTTCCCTATATACTAAAATTCAGTAATTCTCAGCCTAGATGTAGCAGCTGGTCAGTGCCAGAATTTGATTTCTTCTATACTTGCTAACAGCTGTAAATTCTCCACTTCTGGAAGTCTCATGTATTTCTACTTCTTTCAAAAAAACTCCAATGCTTGAAAACCTCAAATAAGTGTGAATGCTTATTCTCTTATAACATACTTACTGTAAATGTCTGAACTCCTTTTGACAATCCTATTTCAGAGGATTATTTTTCTTGTTTTCAGAGACCTCAACTAGAAAAGGAGTTTCTACTCTGCAAGTCTTTTTGCCATCTCCACATAAGCTTCCTTTACCTTAATGAACTCACCTTCCAAGCCTCTTTGCTTAGTTAGACAAAGTACAGACAAAAAACTTTTGATGAAATAGAAAGTTCTGAGTACACAAATTTTCTAGTCATGTACACAATAAACAAAACACTTGTTTCATTACAGATAGTATTAACACACCGTCCTCACATCCCTTTCATGCGATCCTCAGAAAGAAAAAAACTTTCCAATGTTACACACAAGTTCTCTTCATAAATACCACAGGTACATGCCTTGCATGTGCAGTGGGCGTTCTGCAGATTGTGATATTGGTCACCTCCAGTCCATACGGGGAAGATTCACAATGAGAACACCATGCTGTCACCTCTTCCCACAGGCATGCAGGAGCAGGTCTTTCCGCATGGTAACCAGTGTGCACCAGAGCTCATTTCCAGAAAGAGGAATTTGCTGTGCATTTTCTTTACTTCTCCCACTATTTCACCTTTCAACCATGGCCCAGCAAACTGTTCTCAGACAGGTTTTTTTTTTTCTGCAGTCCAGAGGGCAAGGCCAGCACAGGAGATCCCAGGTTAGGGCCTGCATACAGTGTCCCTTCCACAGTTTTGATTTAGTGCACTTCCAAAGAAAATGGCTAAACTCTTTTCAACTGGTCTCCAAACAGATCTTTCATGTTATTGACAAGCAAACACTGGACAGGAAGTAAAAGATAATGGACAGCATCCATCATCTACAAATGCATCCCTCTGAGAAGTCTCAGGTAGTCAGATTATCCAGGATCTAATGCTGTACCTGCCACATCTACCTTGGACACAATCAGAGGAATAAAAACATGTTGAAATTTTGTGACCACAGCTAAAGATGGCATTCATACACAGCGACTGATCTTAGGAGCAGGACACATTTAATTTGGCTTCCTGCTCTGCCAAATCCAGCCACCTATCACAGGTCCTATCTGTCAAAATTAAAACATAGTTATCAGGAATCCCCAGAAAGCAGTCATTCAGATTCCAAATTAATGTCTAAATAAGTTGCATTTGTCATGGTTATTGTCAAAGATCTGTGGCTTATCTCTTGACAGAATGCAAGATCTACATTCTGAGTGTAGACTGAGCTTCTACAACTACTGATTCCTGCTCTACTCAAGCCTGTTCTATGGCATCCCATACACATATGACATTATTTTCTATTTTTGTACATGTAGCAGTAGTAGTAGTATTTTGAGTCATTAAAAGAAACATTAACACATAAATAGAAGTGCAGTTATCAATAAAGTCAATAACGATTTAGACAACACTCACAGGGGCTTTTCCTATCAGGCTGCTAGTTACAAGTCAAAACACAGAGAAAAGGAGTACAGCTCAGTTACTAGACAAGTTGACAAATTAAAAAACATAACTCTAGCTAAAATGTTAATCAGCAGATACAAGGTTAAAAACTCAATAATCACTCCATGCCCCAGAAAATTAAATACAAGATGAGATTATGGTTGGTTTATCCCTCTATTATATATTAACTAAGTTGCAAGCTTATATTGATGCATAGTCTTTGTTCTTCTACAGTCTTAAAACAGTCTGACAAATATTATCATATTAAATACCAGTTCATATGGGTATTTGCATATACAAAAGCATGATTTGCATACGCAGCCACAGGAAGAAACCAAAGAACACACCTAACTGCATAATTTCATAGGTATCTCTATCTGACTAAGCCAAACATTTTAAGGAGAATGAAAAAGAAGGAAACAAATGAGAACTCACAACACTGAAAAAAATAGGGATAATTCCTTTCTTTAAACTGAAAGGAAATGAAGAAGATCAAGCTGTCTTTAAAACAGCAACATGAGCACAGAACTGCTAGCTATTTCACTGATTTAGTGTGATTAAGAGCACACTATTCTAGAAGTATCCAAAGGAATTACAATAAACAAAATGTAGCAAAAAATCTAAACGACATTTCCTGCCTACCAGGCCTTTGGGAAATTTATTAGGGAACATTTATTTCAAAGATTTTTTTTTTATTAAATGATATATATTATTGTATTATCAATATTTAGATGATAGAATGGTTTGGGTAGGAAGGGACCTTACAGATCCTCTAGTGCCAATTTCTTTGCCACGGGCAGGCACATACTTAAACTATATAAAGGCAGGCCATAAATTCCTCTTTCAACTTTTGCAAGTTGCAATTAACTTCCACCAATATCACAGATGACACAATGTGTCTGTCAGCAAAGATACAGAAGACACGGGCACTTAAAAACAGCTAATATGTCTCTGAGAACATCACGGTTAACATATTTAACACAATGTAATGAAAATTCTTCATCCTCTCTGAGAATTTGTATTCTTGTGTAAAGGCCAGTCCCTAGCTACTAGTGACTTCTAGTAGAAGTCATTCTATATTACCATAGAACAGCCTGGGGTGGAAAGAACCTTAAAGATCATCTCATTCCAACCCCTCTGCTTTGGACAGGGACACCTTTTAGATAGACCAGTGCACCAGTGCCCCATCCAACCTGGCCTTGTACACTTCTCCAAGGATGGGACATTCATAAATTCCCAGGGTGACCTGTGGCAATGCCTCACCATCTCCACAGTAAAGAAATTCTTCCTAAAATGTAATGTGAATCTACTCTCATTTCGAAGCCATTCTCCCTTGGCCTGTCACTACATACACTTGTAAAAAGTCTCTCTCCAGATTTCTTGTAGGTTCCCTTCAGATACTGGAAGGCCCCATTGAGGCGATCTCAAAACTTTCCCTTCTCCAGGCTGAACAATTTCAGTTTTCTCAGCCTTTCCTGGATAGAGAGGTGCTCTATCCATCTCATCATCACAATGTCCAACAATGATCAACAATATTATATAGGAGGAGTTGTGTTGTTATTTTGTTTCATTGGTGTTGTATTGGTCGGGGGGTTTTTTGTGGGGGTATGTTTGGAATGTTTTTACAATATGTTTTTTACAACGTGGTATTTCTGACAAATGCTAAATTTCTCTCTTTGACCTCAAGCAGCTTCCAGATCTCACATCCCAAACATGTCCTAAGCAGGTGTTTCCGAAAAAAATTATATTTTCATGTAATATTCACGCAATTACACATCAGAAACATCTCTGATGTTGAAGCCTGGACAAAGCTCACCTGGCTCCAGTAAGACTATGAAGTTTAGTCTTCATTTGTTTTCCATATTAATAAAGACTTCCACTTAGGTTTTCTTCCATGAAGCACTAAATTCAAGAACCTGTCGGAAAATCCTCCTTGTAGCCTAAGTATTACTTTTAATTCAAAAATAAATTTCACAGCCTTGGAAAACTTTCTAATAGAGTGATCTGTACATGGTCGGATTCCTGAAAGTATCAGGAAAAATAAACCAAGGACCTTTAATATCTTGTTAACAAGTCAGAAATTTAGGGTATGATTCTAGAGGACTACCCAACAGATAAAGTGCATATAGAGCCTTCCCCCTAGTCCTAAACTTGAGTTTTGGAAAGACCAGTACTTGCTCTGCCCCTGGAAGGAATCACAGGCCTCGTTTATAGTGGTGACTTCCAGAGACTGACACATCTCATTTAACAGGTAATCAAAACACAAACTGGGAAATGTGGTGCCTACATTTCTCAGGGAGTTGTGAACTGATAGTGAGGTGCTGGAGGGGGGGGAAGCCAGTACTTAATAGCAGGATTTCATGAGCTACTCCCCACATACAAGGTTTAGTGCTCAGTGAAGGGGAATTGCTCTTCAGTTGTTACAAGCCCACACACTCACAGGGACAGAACTGACAACAAGCTGATACAAGGAACAGTTCTTGCCTTCTCTCCCTCCATTTCTCTCCTCTGTTCCCAGATAGTGATTGAAGTGCCCTGCTATCCTACAAGCGTCACTGCTTCACACAGGGCAATGCAGACCACTCTTCACACAGCAAGCAATACAGTACTTCCAGCTCCTGCTCAGTTTAAAAATGCAGTTGTACCTGCTTTCCCCTCAGAAAGAAATAGGTGCTTCCTTGACCCATTCACTCAAGTACCTTAAATTCGAAAATACACCTTCAAGGATTTTTCAGTAGATCCAAGAATTATTGAGGAAAAGACAGGCAGAACAATTAACAGGTATTGTTCCCTTTAGAAAAAAAAAAATTGTATCCCATGTAATGTCATTAGCAGACTATGCTCTGTAAAACAATTTTCCACATTTCCTGGACAATGCATGACTACTCCAAAACCACACCTTATGTCTGTTTCCTTGTAAATAGACTGTTTAACAGTAACATTTATAAAAACAGTGACCTATTCAGGAAGATCTGCACCACAGTCCTTTCCTATCTCTCCCTAGAATACCCCATTATGCTGTTTCATCTGCTCAGTCTCATATCACTTCCTCTACTTCCAAACAGTGCTGTTTATCATTACTGTTAGTGAAGGATACAATCACACTGATACAGGGTAGCAAAGAAATATTGTCAGTCAAGCCATATTGTCTGCCACCAGGCAGTGGTCAGCAAGAGCAAGGACATAGACAAAGGTGATTAGGGAAACAAACGTCTCTCCTATCCCATGGTCAGTGAGCTTAGGGAGCAAAGAATCTTGTAAAAACAGACATTTCTTCAGTGATCCAAGCAAACACAATAATCAGATTGCAAACTAGGAGATTACGTGCAAACTTGATGTTTAAAAGAGAAACACAGCTCCATCTTTCTCCTTTCCAGATCCTATCTCCTCATTAATCAGGCTAAAATACTTACTTGAGTTCCCATACAGTTCTTGCTGTGTCTAATTTCTCATTTAGTGTTGGAATACCCTTTGAATCATAGCAAACTGCATAACCTTATCCAGCCCATAGAAGGTTTTACTTCCATATATATATTACAACAGTCCTAATGCTAACAGCTGGTGTGGAAGTTTACCTGAAGTTGGATATGTAAAATAGTGTAATACAGACTTCTTTCCTCATCTGGACAGATTTGAAGAAAAGTCTGCAGGTAACATGTGTTCTATCATGCAGTAGCAAGAAAGCAGAATTTATGGTGACCCCGCTGCTGTAGCAGAATCGTGTAGTGTTGTTTTAGATAAGCTTAGAATCTTGGTACTTCTCTGTTCACATGCAAACTTGCCTAAAACCAGCTCCTGTACATATCCGTGAAAATTCAGAGGACAATCTACAGAAAGAAGTACAGTTCATTCCTTCTTGCTGATCATCCCCATTACCATCACTCAGCCCTGTTTTAGTGTCTTCACAGTACCACACTCTCCCATGGATCACTCTTGACCAACCATGCCCAGTTCACATGCACTTGATCTGAACAGAGTCCTATTCATTCTTTCACGCTGTTGCAGAAACTGCTACACTTTTATGCAATAGAATCTATCCTCAGACTAACTCCACATTCACTTACTGCACAAATTGATCTACAGAATGGGGAAAATTACTCCAGCATGACAGAGCAAGATCCTACACAACTGTCCTTACTGAAATGTGCCATTTTCATACAACGTCACTCTGTTGCCAACACAGACTTCATGGCAGTTTTTAAACAGTTATTTGAAGACCTAGTATCCATGAGATCTCTGAGGACCTGCAGGAACTTGTGTCAGGAAAGGTTTAGGTCAGATATTAGAAAGAGGTTCTTCACCCAGAGGGTGGCTGGGCACTGGAACAGGCTCCCCAGGAAGTGATCACAGCACCACGCCTGACAGAGTTCAAGAAGCATTAGGACAATGCTCTCAGGCTCACGGTGTGACTCTTGGAGATGGTGCTGTACAGGGCCAGGAGTTCGGCTCAGTGACACTTGTGGGTCCCTTCCAGCTCAGCATTTTCTGTGGTTCTGTGACTTAAACCATTCTTCTTTGGTAATACCAAAGGTAGATCAAGTTGTCCAGGATCTTGCCCGCACAAATTTTGAAATTCTCTATGTCAGAATGTCCACAACCTCTTTCACAGCAATACATACATTTATGTATATGAAATAACAAATAATAATGGTAACTATATATTATATATTTATTATATTTTGTTTGTGTACGTTTGTACATATATATAATGTAGATCTCAGAACTTTACAAATAATTTCAACATACGTAAAAAGAAAACCTAAATTCACTTCAATAAACTTGTAGACTACTGTAGTAGCAGTTTGAGATCAGATAGCAGATGTGTACACCAGAGAGGCATAAGACACACAGATCAGAGGATGTGTATAAGTAGGCTTTTGGAATTCATTCATGGATATAATGGTTCCCATAAGATGAAAGACATGAAAGTGCTACACTGATGGACTGCTCTGGACTCAATTCAGTAATTTAGAAAAATCCTTTCAGAGGCAATGCATGGTATCCATCATACAGTTTTTGCTTTTATTTAAACTCAGAATCTGTTAGGATATAAACTTACTGTTGTCATTTTCACCTGTCCTCTTCTGCCACACATGAAAATTTCAACACTGCATTCATATTTAGATAAGTTCTTTTGTTTCACAATCCAATTTACCTTTATCCAGCATTTAGCCATATATAGATTATTACTACCTTTTGAGGTTGAACAATATAAACAATATATTTTCTCCTTGCCTCCTACCCTTAGTAGTTTTATCATTCTCAATACATTAACATAAAACACAATGACAAAAGAAGTGTAATTACAGGAACATAGGTCACTGCTACTATTAATATTATTTGTTCTTTCAACACTTTTGGCAAACTACAGCTTGTTCACAGATGAAAATTTCATTTTAACAAGGAATCCTGCAGGGTGTTCTTATGTGGCACAGCAATCTACACATGAAAGAGCAACGCAATAATGTTCTTGCTCACTGAAGGCCAAATGGGAGCAATTCATAATGATTAGATACACAAGTTGTATGGAAAGGGGTGGAAACTGGACAAAGATCCACCACTCTGCCACATTCCCTTACGGTCATTCACACTTAGGAATTAGCCTTTTTACAGAGTAAGGCCACACGAAAGGTGTTCACTCTGCCAGTAAACAGTTCAAAAAGCATATTTTAGTTCAGAACAGCAAGTCTGTCCCCTTGTTTGAACACAGTAGCTGAGGGAGTTTCTTACAATGGGGTTGAGATGCTTACTGCAAAGGTATACATGTGATACACTCTTCCAGAAGTCTAACACTCCCTCCTTAAATCTCCACATCTTCCAACTGCTTCATACTTCTTCCTCATAGTCTCGCTCTGCTTGGATCTCTTTGTGCCCAAAAGTCTGACAATTTGGACAGCTTCCAAAGCTGAGAGTGTTCCAAGCTGTGCATACAGTGCAGATGCCAGGCATACTTGTAACTGAATAGCCTACACATCATTCCAAAAAAGCCCTGAAGTCACCGAGACTCCAAAGGCTCAGGCCATATCTGAATATCCTGTGTTCACAAGACTGCTACAGTCCCTTAATCATGAGACTGACATACGTGAAAAAAATTGCATTTCTAACAGCATTACAGGTGCCCTATAACAACAGAGATACGCAGAAAAAAATATAACTTGCTGCCTTTATGTATGGCCTTGCCTAATCAATTCATGCAAGACCAGCAGCCATGAGTACTTTTTTCTTCTTTTACTCAAAGACAGAGCCATATATCAATGTGCAGAGAGGAAGACTGTTTCAGTGCAGAACTGAGTGTATGGAAAGGCAGGCTGACACTGCTGCAATGGATTCAACCTGGGAATAAGACACTGAGATATATTTGTAGTTTAGGAACTTTAGAAATAATATTTTCTGATCTAAACAATCTCAACACTGCTTAGACATCTTTCAAGTTTTTTCAGGGCACCTCAGAATACCAGCTGTAAGATTCTGTTAAATCCACATGACTTGTTCTCAGTTTAAAGATCAAATAAAATACAGACCTTCCATATACAGAAATAAGACAAGCATCCGCTCAACCCTAAAGCAGTATTTTAATAATATAAAGGTATTAGTAATGTTGTAGAGTCTAATCACTTTCATGCAAGATACTAGAAGTTCAAAAAGCTAGACGATACTAGAAGTTCAAAAAGCTACACTACTTCGCTAGTCTAGTGCAAAGGCACTTGCTTCTTACACATAGACAGCGTTTTCAGAACTTTGTACATCAAGTCAGCACCTCTGCTGTACTGAACACTTGCCTGGCTGGTTGAACAGCTAGCTGCCTGCTTGACTGCTGCTGCCACACAACATTCACAAGATTTTGCACAAGATCCACTCTGACTGTGCAGAATCAAGTTATTCTCTTCTGCATCAGTCTTCCTGTTGAAAATTTTGTACTATTTGAAAGCGTCCAAATGCTTGCTTGAAGTAGTAGGTACAATTATTAGGCTGTAGGTTGAACTTTATTTGAACTATAAGGTTATGTTGTGTAAGTTGAACAGAGATTACAGTACAGCCTGGAGCTAACAATATGCACATTAATAATAATTAAACTGGACAAAGCTAGCATTTTAAATATTACTTTAAAAATAACAGATCACAGCTTATGGACTGCAACAACCATATTACAACATGGACTGCAGAAGCAACTAAACACACAGCAAGCAGTTGGTAACAAAACAGCAAACCACAAGTAAAAAGATTCCAGTGTTGCTATTTGTCCAGACTGTCACATGAAGGATAGGGAGTTTGGATTATAAGTGTATAACTGCGTAGGGATTTATTTGTTCAGAGTCCCTGTCTTGAGGAACTACCAGATATCATAACTGATTTGTGCCAACAAACCCATCTAATGAAGAGAGATTAATGCCAAAAATTTCTTAAACACCTGTGGAAATGGATCTTTCTACTTGCAATGTCTTCTGCAATCGATATACAGAACTGTTGCATTGTTCTGTCTCCACTGAACAGAGCTTGTCCAAAATGCTTCTCATTATGGAATAAATGTCTTTTGAAGGACAATATGCTACAAACTCAGCTTTTAAATCTTAAGAACTTCCTGCAATGAAGTATGATACAGCTTGTTTTTGGGAAATACCCTAAGTCCTTCAGCTGCAAAATCTGGCAGAGAAATGCTAAGGTTCAAATACCTAATAGGTGAAAACGTATCTGAAGTATCTTTTCACACAGACACTTCTCTCTCAGTTATTACTTCATGGATTTACACACACCATAATGCTAGATAGAGGACAATCACTAAGAAAGACTTCAGCTTATTTCTTTTGATCTCCATTCACTAGTGATTTGCCTGTTGAGTTGGTCTTAAAAAAAGGCTTGCATTTATTCTTACACAAACACAGAAGGTGCCAGATTGATCCAGAGTACAACCACATGTTGTTTCAACTTGCCCACACTCCCTAGCTGCTCTGTGGCAAGCAGATAAGTTAAGCTCTCACAAGCCAGCACTAAAGATGGAAGCCAGTAATTTCTTTATCCACCATTCTGGAGGACCTGAACAGCTTCAGCCTTGAATTCTAACACACCCTTCTCTCCCTTGTCTGAAGTCATGGTCAGGGTCCTCAAACCCATCTAATTGTATTACTTAAATCTAAAAAAAAAATAAAAAATCCACCCAATAATTTGAATTCAAAGATATTTGGAAATGATGACTGTCGCTGGGCATCGGTTGTAGAGGTTAGTCATATCACTGCTAAAAGGTGCATGGCAATTTGGGTTTGTCTGCTTCAGCTTTAGTCAGTATTTCTACTGCTACACATCAAAAATTCCCGAATCTCAGACACATTACATCTCTGTGGTTACTTTACCAGCCTTTGTCTAAAACCTTGCAAAATATAATCATGTCTGCCACTGCTTTAAATCTCCATGCCCTTTATTCCCTGAATCAGCTAATTTACAATTTTTCTTTTCCTCTGAGAATTTCAGCTAACCAATCTGCCACTATCCGTACTTTGCCATTTGCCCTTTATAAGTAACTACACCAAAGAAGCACTTTCCTGAATCTCCCTCCCACTCCAGTAACTCTTTCAAGTATGACACACAATTGAGCTTTTCAGCCAACTCTTTACTGATGACAAACCACAGAAGATATAAAATTGCTGACTGAATTTGTTGAAATCCCTGCTTCTCACTTCTCCATCAACATATAAAGGAAAATAGCACTCCATCCTTGTAAATGAAATCAGAAAAATAAAAAAACCAAAAACCTCACACTGAAACAGCAATGCTGGAATGAAACAAACATTTAACACACATAATAAGGTCATTAAACACTAACACACTTCTACAAAGACAGAACTATATGGCACTTATGTTTGGTTTTTTTTTTCATTCCTGAAATGTTTACTAGCTTATGCTATGTTCCACATATATTTTTTTATAACATATTTAGCATGTCTGTGAATTCTTCTGAACAGTAGTCCTCTAGCTTTAGGGGGTTTTATTCCATCTTTACTGTCTTCCTTATTATATCTTTCTCAGAAGAAGTTTATTTTCACTTGCTTTGTTCGCTACCGAACTATAGACACTCGGTTAACTAAATTCCTTATTTTTCTTCCCCAGCAAATCACAGGTGTAGAAGTTCCCTGCTAGCCCACTACAACCTCTGCTTACCAAGTTTGCCTGTCAAATTCTAAATTTCAGGGCTGTGAAATAAGAGAGATTTTGCTTCCACTTATGGGATAAAATAACACAATTGAACAAAAGGCAGGCTGTGTTGCCTCTCACACACAAATGCTGTTGCAGGCAGGCACAGTTGGCTTTTTGAGGCATAGGGATGATTTTATTTCTCAGATATATTCATATTTCCTGCTTGCCACATATAGAGCTCTCTCTCAGTAACTGGAAAAAAAACCCGAATATGACAGAATTTTACCCTACAAGTTTCAGAACCAGCAACAAGGGCTTGGAAGCAGTATACAGATTTATGACCATTACAAAGCAGCAGGTTACCTAGCAACAAATATGTATTTTCTGATTTGAAAATTGCTTCAGTAGGGTCTAAAATTGAACTGTGATTTTTAAAAAAGAAAAAGACATTTTGCCCCAAGCAGTTGTTTTTGCTGAAAGATATTCCCTACAAAAAGATACCTTGTATCAATGTAGGAAATTTAAAGACTGAGTTGATTGTAACATAAACTGTAAAATATAACAAGATGCTACCTTTCAATCACTTCCACAAAAGAAGTTGCTTTCAGTCAGGAACCCCTACTAAGACAACAGAATAAATCCTAGACTTTTCACCCTATATCATCACTGTCACAAGCAGATTTCTTTGGAATTCCACCAGCACAGATATAATTTATCAAGTTGTCATGGAAGTGTGGCAATGCAATCACGTTACATATTTAAACATGTACACACAGATCATTTAGACTGATAACATTCAGCACATACTTGAAATTCCTGTGATTTGAATACTATCTTGGAGTTGAAAATGCCAATTAACAAATTAGAGGAACATTTATTTCCAATACATGAGAAAAACTGAACTATACTCACAAGACCAACACAGGTGAGAGGATGTGCTGTGCTTAAAAAACAATGCTATTCCCTCTCTAACTTTAATTCCCAAGTCCAGCACTTTCCAGCGTTGTGTCTAGAATTTTTCGTTAAAATTTGAAGAGTAAAGGCAGGATAACATTTTCAACTGGGCAAGTATCTATAGAGTTTGCCTCAGCTACATGCCAGGTGGAAACACAGCATCATGGAAGTTGCCATGCCATTGTAACACAGGACTTTGAACCACCTCACCTGGACTCTGAACTAGAAGGCAAAAGAAGTTTATAAATAAACCAACGACAAACTGCCCCATCCCACATGCAGAGTGGCTCAACTCAGGATCACAAGCACAAGGCTTTTCAAGGGCCTCTAGCCCCCCACCAGCATCCCTCCTAAAGACTCACGTCCTGGTCTGCAGGGGAATGAATACCAGGAGCCTTGGTACCCATCACGAGGCTGGCAGCGAACTGTGCCTCAAAGCAGGGCAAGGCACGCCCGCGAACCCGCCCCGTCAGGAGGAAGGTGAGCTTGAAAGCCAAAAGGACAGGGCGCCATCACTGCACATGATGCTCACTCATACACGTGCCCTGCGTGCCCTGAAATACTAAGAAGGGCCAGGCCACCCAATCAAGGATAGCTGAGAACAGCGGCAACTCTAGATGTACAGTAGGTGGTCTCATCGCCAAAAATCCTTCTAGGGGCGCACGCAGCCCCAGCCCTACCAGCTAGGTACACTACAGGTGCGCTATAGGAGCACAACACTTACTTTATCTTTCATGGCAGAGGGGGCAGCAACCGTCGGCTGCTTGGAGCCCTTGTTGAGCTTCTTGCCCGCGCCGTCGCTGCCTCCACCGCCGCTCTCCACCTTGATCAGACGGTGCTTGGGGGAGATGTACTTCACGTCGGGTGGCGTCGCCGGGCGGCGCTCGCTGTGGCTGCGGAAGAGGTGCGGGGAGCCGGTGGTGGGAGGCGGGGCGCAGCACGAAGAAGAGGAGGAAGAGGAGGAAGCCTTGAGGGCTGCCTCACCCAGGTCCTCGGGCGCCGAGTAGTCCGGGCGGCACATGGCGCGCAGCTTGCGCAGGGACGAGCCGGGCCCGCTGTAGGGGTCCTCGAAGTCGCGGTCCTTCTGGGCGCGGTAGGCGCGGAGCAGGTCGCTGGTGTCGTCGCGCACACGGCGGCGCGAAAAGCCGGGCGAGGTGTGGTGGTGGAGGTGGAGGTGCGGCGGCCCCTCGGGGCGGGGCGCGCTGCCGGCACCGTTGC
>VZTB01000654.1:145900-172574 GCA_013397245.1 Thryothorus ludovicianus
GGAGGGGCCGGCCCTGCCGGTGGCGGTGCCGGTGGCGGTGCCGGTACAGGTACAAGTGTAGCCGCAGCCGCGCTTCGCGTTTCGGCGCGACGGGATGCGCCGGGACTCCCCCGCTGAGCCCTCTGAACGGGCGGGGGAGCGGAGCTGCCGCCGTGAGGAGGACGGAGATGCCTTTCTGTGCCTTTCTTTTCCTTTCCCAGGTGCCTCCCGGCTCTCGTCTGGAGTGGCCTTGGTACCTGCAGCGCTCCCCTGCACAGTTTGAACTCTGAATTCTCTACTACCACTACCTGTGCGTCTCCCTTCCCATCCGTGGTGGGGGTAGGAGGGTTCCAGCTGACGCCTAAAATGGAACCAAGCCCTGTTTTTGGCTCGGGCTGATGCAACAGGATGTTGCATATTTTTGGGTAGGTGCCTTTCCCATGTGAGTTCCTAGGTAAAGGCTATAGTAAATCAAATGCAGAGATGATACTTGTGTGAATCATGTTGCTCAGTTTGTGTGTTGCCAGAAGGATTTGTCATCTGGGCCACCACAGTTGCAATCACTTAGTATTGCTCTTTTAATCTTTCTCCATCTGCCCAAAGGTAAACATACACTACGGCAAGCTTTCCCAAGTTCTGTCTGGCCAGCTGTGATAGTCTTACCTGTATCTTTAGTCCTCATCCCAGTGCTGATTTGGTCTGGTTTTAGGGCATGCCAGAGGCATTGAATGGCTGTTCAAGCAGGGATAGGAATATCTGCAGGCTGATCTCTTCAGGCCCATCTCTGGTCTCTGCCACAATAAAAAATTTAAGCAAACAGAAGAACCATTCAGATGATAACTTGACCTGTGGTGCTTCAATTGTGCATTATGATCACTGACAAGAGAATTTGCTGCAGTTTTATCCTGTCTACACTGCATAGTGGAATGCAATTTCAAATGAAAAGTTAGAGAACACCTCACAATTGCATTTTAAAAAATCTGCTAATCAGAATTCAGACCTATCAAAAAAAGAAATAAAAAGTTTTTCATTCCCTCACTGCAAATCTGTGACAGTTTTCCAGAGCTATACCTTCATGCAAAGCATTGTTTCCCCATTGCTTTATTGAGTCAATCAATATAGAGAATTGAGCAAAAAGGGGAACCCTTTTCATATAGTTCAAAAATCTGAACAAGAAAATTGTGGTTTCACTAAGATCTGTGGACATGTTCCTAATATGTGCTGGTTTTGGCTCGGGTACAGTTAATTTTCTTCACAATAGCTATTATGGAGCAATTTGTGTTGAAAACAGCATTATTAATACAGGGTTTTTTTTTTATTTCTGGTGAGCAGTGCTTACACAGAGCCCCAGGAGCGAGCTGACGGGGGGACACAAAAGCTTGGGAGGCACAAGCCAGGACAGCTGACCTCCACCAGCCAGACAGATATTCCCTATCATATGGTATCATGCTCAGCATATAACACTGGGAGGAGAAGAGGGAAGGGGGGGGAGTTCAGAGGGCTAATGCCTATCTTCTCTAATATGCTGTCTGCACAGAAGGGTGGCCCAAAATTAGACTTGAGATGCAATCCTATTTTGAAAATGAGAAAGGCAATGTCATGCACTGTTTGGAGAAGGGTGTGAAGATGTCAGGCCCAGTCATGGGTTTGCACTGATGTTTTTAATCATTTGGGAGTTGGAGCTGTTTTAAACCCCTCTATAATCAGAATAGTGGAGGGAAGAGGAGAGGAAACCTTTATCTACTTATTGCTACAAGTCATCTGTGTATTACTCTGTTGCATTTTGGCAAACACCTACATAGCTCCCTGTTGGCATTGTTGAAGCCCAATGTTAGACACATATCTGCAGTGTATTTATACACCCACCAGCAGGCATGAATTATGACAAAATGGACTGCTGTATTCATGAGTTAATTATCTTTATGAAATAAAGATGGACAGGATTTACATGCAAAGTTTTTATCTGGTTTTATGGACGCTTTTAACCTCCCTCTACACATCCTCTGTAAGAGACCTCATTCTCTCTGAGTTTGGGTACTAGCCTTACAGTTTGCTCAACACAAGCATTCTGTATGTTTTAAGAGCTCCTGAGAACAAACCTCCTCCCCTGTGAGCACAGGCTTCAATTGTAATTCCTTCCTGCAGCATTTTCATCAGCTTGTGTGGAAAGGAGGGTTGCATGTCATCAGCAAATTTTTCTTTTTACATCCTTAGTGCTGGTCTCCTGTCTCTGCTCAGCATATTCACCCTGTCAGACTAGAGGTTTTTTTTTTTCTCAGAGCAGCTTCTCAGCCTGAGCCTGAGAAGTGTCCTGTTCTCTTGACTGGCTAGTACCGGGGTCTCTAGGGGAGGTTGCAAGATTCCCAGTAGTTGCTGGATCAGGAATGGTATATTCTAAACCCTTTGTATGAGAGGAATTTTTTGCCCTGAAGCAAGATGAGTCTCAGTTTCTCTAAAACTCAAAGGATCTCATTACCCGTAAGTCTAGCAGCTCCCTAATTCCAGTTCTCCCAGTCATGGGAGGAGCAAGAAAATCCCAGGAGAGCTACAAACTCAGCCTGATACTGTCCCTTGTGGCTCAGTGAGGGACCACGTTCTCTTCCCATCATTGACAGAAAGCTTGTGAGGAGATAAGTGAGCAAAAGCACATAGATGCAGGGAGGTTCCCTAATACTTCAGAATTTCTCTTAAGTTGCCTCCCAGGAGTGTGAGAGGATAAAGAACTATGAGTGGCCTGGATAACCCTAGGAAAACCCAAACTGGATAAATACCTATGAATGAGGGCAGAATAAAAAATGATAGTAATACAGGCATAGCAGAGAAATAAAATCAAGAATTTCATTGTCTCTCCAATCTCAAAGATTGTTCTAATATAAGTCTGCAAGGCCCACAACACTTTTGCATGTGCACAAGATGCTTTCCAATCTCAGTCTGCTTATGCAGGGGTACATCTACACCTGCTGGACTCCTTGTCCCTACTCTGAGTCATTTTCACATGGATTTTTGAAGGAAACAGGCTTTGTCTTTTTCAGAACTTTGACTACATTTTTGAGTTCTGGTTGGCAGGCTTCCAGTCTATTTTTTTTACCAAACATAAGTATAAAGGGATAATGGTGAAAATTAACTTCTTCTGTGAAATAACGAATTCTAAAATGTTATTATCTGAATAGAACAACTTTCAGATCTGGATCTCTTGAAGTAGAAATAATTTACTGTTTGTTTCAACCTAGGGAATTAGTAAAAAAGAGACTCTTACCTTTTGATACAGGCACATTATTGCACACAAGTCACTAATTTGTGCTAACTGTTCACACTCCTGACCAGATTAATTTAATTAAATAATGAAGTTAAGTAGCATCTACTCTGGAATTTATAAGGTCTTGTTTCCTCTCATACTTCTGAATTCCATGTGTAATAAGGGTTGCAGTACATGCAGTGCATTTCAAATTAGGATAAAGTAGCTAGGAACATGCAGAGCAAAGTACTTTCTGTATTAATAAACACTAAAGCAGTGCTGCCAAATCTAACTTTACAGTTATCTAGCAGGAACACAGGTCCAAAATTCTTAGTATTTATAGATCAACCCTTCACACTGAGATATCCACAAGAAAGCAGATAATCCTTCTGGTTAATATGGCTTTAGGCTCTGCAAAGAAAAAAATCAAATGCACTCACCATGTTAAGAATAGCCATTACAAAACAGAGAAATTCCTCTTTCTTGAGGCGCTTCTGTCCTGATGACTAGTGTCAGATAGTTCAAAAAGGGTGTGTAGCATCCATAACACATTTGGATCTCTCCTATTTTTGTATGTTGCATCACACCAATCATACCCAGGTAATGATCAGAGATCAATTTGTTGCCCCCAGGCTATGAAAATGCTGAATATTTTTCTTCTTGTCCATATGTATGACTAAGTAAAGGATTATTAGGAAGTTCTGATTTTTCTACTTTCCAGGGTGACATCTTCTTACAATTGGTTTATTCACAAGTCTGGAGAAATTCTTATACCGTGAGCATGTGTTAGTTATTTAAGTATAAGCAATTTGTCCCATATTGTCACACAGCAGAGACAAAACCTAACCAGACACTCCTCTTGAATTCTAGTTTTGTGATGATCTCTTTGCCTCCAAGAATAAGCCCCCAACAATCAATCACCTTTTGTTTTCTTAAATCACATGGGTTGTTCAAAATCAGATTTTGAAGGGTTTTGTCACCTACAGATATCCTGCAGAATTTGCAAAAGCAGCTTCATAAAGCCAGCTGTATTTAAAGTACAGGGTGCTTGCAGACATTCCATTTGTCATTTTCTTGCATTTTTCAATGCCTCTCTGGAAAGCTCTGCCTCAAGTGACCACGATGATCTACATCACAGATTTGCTTTGAGCACAGATAGTGGAATTATGTACTTCAATCCCAGCTACTCTTCAGACAATGGCAAATTCTGCAAAGATGCAGCTGTGGCAGCACAGGGTTCTCCACAAATTGCAGATTTTGTCTAGGACCTTGAATTAGCCTGAACTTAACTGGATAAATGGGAGCTCTTCAGTGCAAGGAGTCATTTTGGTGCAAGCACTTTTTCCTGGGTTTTTGGGGTTTGTTTTTTTTTTTTTGGGTTTTGGTGTGGGTTTTTTTTTTTCTTTTTTTTTCTACAATTGTACATTGCAATGCGCAATTATCTCAGGATTCTGACCTTCCTGCTCTGAGTTCCAGTGTAACACAGAACCTTTGGGTAGTAACAAGGTCTCCTGCACAATGAGGAGCACTGGTACAGAGAGTAATGAGATCTCCATTGTTGGAAATTGAGACCTCAAATAAAGAGAGCCCTGAATACCCAGATTTAGACTGGCCCAGCTTTCAGCAAGACAGTTGTCCAGAGATATCTGGAGGTTCTGTTCCACTTAAAATGAAGCTGCTCTCCTATCCATATGCTTTTCAGTCCTTATGCTCCTATGCTGCATTAGGCAAGACACTGACCAAAAGCCCTCACTGTGACACAGGACAATTTTCCATATGAATATACCTCATTGCTGCCCCACTGAGAAGCCACTATTCAACCTTAAATTGAAAATGGTTGTCCTATAATTCTACTTATCAACTGCAACTGTAAGGACAAACTGATTCTTTTGGACAACCATAGCAGAATGATGGCACTCTATTGTAACTACAGTTAAAGATCTATTTTTCTAAAACATCATTTTATGATCAGCATAGTATAGAATTCTATGATCACAGTAGCACAGGATTTTTTTGTAACTGGTATCAGTGTAGCATGATTTTATAAGTATCATAGAAACAAATTTAAAATCACATCTTAATTGATGTTTCTTAGTCACCTGGACTCTCTGCAGATTGGGTGGTAGGCTTGCTGTGTAAATAAACCAGGCATAATTTATAGTCAATATTCAGAGGAAGCAGATAAAAGTAGAAGAGTCCCTGGCCACTGGGAGATCGTGGATTTTGCTGTCCAGCAGCAGCTGTGAGCAAAGTCCTACTCAGGGCTTGTAACTTCTCCATTTTACAGAGCTCTCTCTTTGTGAGATGCTTTGTTTCATTTTCCTTTAACTGGGTCATCACAACCTTTTTGTCCAGGTGCCTTGTTCAAGGCTGCAAGGAGGTGGGAAGGTGAGCTGATGCCCAGGAACCTGGAGGATGATATGGAGGTGGATGTCTGCCTGCTGTGTGCTATCTTCAAGACGTGATAAAGGGGAGGAAGGAAGCTGACATGTGACCACAGCTCTTTGCCATATTAAATGCATTAATCATGCCAACCATATTGCCATGTGTCAGGAGCACAGGAGTGGGGTGCCAGAAACAGTGCAGGGAAAGAACAGACCCTTGGTTTCCACAATGAGGGAAATTTTTGATGCAGCACAGGAAAAGATGCAAGATCCTGCTGGCAGTGGTATACTGTTGCATTGCTTTAGGTCCCTTGTTCAGAAACCACAGCTTTAAAAACATTACAGTTAAATTCCTGCGCCTTCTGAACAAAAAATTAAATGAATTTATAAAATATTTCCCTTTTGTTCTGAGCTTATTTCTAGTTTCTGTGCACTAAATAGGTTTTCTAATTAGGAAGTGCATCTGGTGTAAAGGGTTTCACATCATATTGTTGTAATATGTGGAAGCAGCAATTTGGAGGCTCACAGATAGCTCTCAGATTTGCTGAAAAATTGGAAAAAATTCTCCATTCCTTTTAACTCTTGTTCACATCTGGCTTGGAATACATAATTACTTGTTCAATATGATAAAAAAGAAGAAATAGTACTTTACAGGGATCAACCTGTGTACTTCTCAATAAAATTATCAGAATAGTATCAGAATATCAGGATAATTCCTCTTCATGATTTATCAATGACCAGCTCTCACTTGTCAGAGATTGGGAAGATTTATTCATAATGAGCTTCTCAGAAGAGAATTAGAACAGAAGTATAGACAGTTCTGAATGCTAAAAAACATTTAAATGCTTTGATCAATTGCAGGGAATTGAGGTATAGCTCAAGTACAGAGGCTCCAGGAAATTAATACATACACCCATAAACATTACTCTGAAAGGCTGGAGCAGTCACTGCAGCACAGTGAGTACAGCCTCAGCAACTGGGCAAGTAATCATAACTCTGAAATACATTAATGGCAACTACTGGGACAAGAGATTTGAGAAATTCCATAATCTTCTTTTCAAATCAGTCTGTATGAAGCAGGAAAGGAAGGTAATACTGAACACAGGCTTCCAACAAGCAGTCCATACAGCTGGTGCAGTAATTGAGTCTGGATTCTATGAAAACACAAAGCACAATTCTGTAATTAAAGGTTAAATCATAACAACTGCAAGTAAGATATTGAATTAAATTTCTACGTGCAACTTTGACTATAACATTTTCAAATCTACAGTGCAGATAGAGTATTTATTATGCTATTGGTTAGGTTTTAACATTTCCCTAGTTCAAGCAGAGCAATGAATTAATGACTCTCAGCAGTCTCATGAGTCCTGTCTCATTTCCATGAGGTTTTAGTTGTCACAGAAAGAGGAATACTTCTGCAGCTCTGCTATTCAGACTGGCCATAGATGTACAATCATACTACTATTGGAAGATGGGCCTGCAGAGTTTGCTGTTGATTTCTTGCTCTTTGTGGATCTAATGAAGAAGAATGCTATTCCAGATAATCTATGTCCAGTGTTGCTTCATGCCTCTGACAGTCAGCAACAGTCATTTACAATGTGTGTGTCTGTCTTGGTGCTCTTCTGTGCAGTAAAGACCTCCTATGGTCCTTCTCTGGTTCACAAGTTCCTTGATTCACAGTTTCCTGTCAGGCTCTGAAGATCCATCTAGAACACAAACTGTATTTATAGCTCCTGATTGTACTATGTTGACAAAAAGCAGTTTGCCTCTCAACACCTGCATTTACCTACAGGTACATTTTGTAGGTAATTTTTCTTCTGTAGCTTGTACAAAAGAAGAGAATGATGTGTAAGCAAATCACATACAGAGGAGTTTCATAATAATCTAAATGGAAACACACACACAATAGTTGCTGAAGCCTGAAATTCTGATTCTATAAAGGGAGATAGTCCAGTGACTTGTACACTGGCACATACTGCAAAGCAACCAAGAGAGCTCTGATTCTCTAATAAATTACTCCTATGCCTTGAGTCACTGTTGTCATCCTGTCTGACATTTCATTTCCATTGAATCGATATAAGGTTAATTGCTCCTATTTAGTGTCTACTGGCCTATGGATGTCCAAACATGGCCATTTTACATAATGAGAGGTTTTGCAATTGTCTTGCGAGTAATCCAGATGCAGATTTGCATTTTAGCATGCTTGGAAACCATAAAAGGAGCTTTAAACAATCTGGTGATTGTTCCAATACAGTCAAATGGCTGACTTCTCAGTTAGAATAATGTAAGTCACACAAATAATATAACTCACCCAAATACCAGGGATTTTTGTGCACACACCTATTACAGCCTTTACCCTTGTATTTGGTCTCTCTGAGGTGGAGTTAATTTTCCCGGGGCAGCCCTCCCAGGGTTGTGCTCTGCATTAGTGACTGGAAAGGTGTTGACAACACAGCAGTGACTTGGCTGCTGCTGAGCAGTGCTGGCACAACACCAGCCTCTCTCTCCAGCATTCCACCCCACACGGGCCAGGAGCTGGGGATGGGCAGGATCCTGGGAGGGGAAATGGTGGAGCAGCCAACTCAAACTGACCAAAGGGGTATTCCACATCATGGGATGTCTGTCTAGGTGCAAAACCTGAGGGAAAGAGGAGGAAGGTGTGGCCTTCATTGCTTATGGTGTTTGCCTTCTGGAGCATCTGCTGTGTGTGTTGAAGCCTTGCTTCCCATGAAGGGGCTGGATATCATTCACTGGTGGGAAATAAAGAATAAAATCTTCCAGGTTTTTTTTTCCCCTTTGCTTGCACACATACAACATTCTCTTTTGCTTTATTAAACTGACTTTATCTCAACCTATTAAAGTTTGTTTCTCATCTTATTTTCTTTCTGCTCCCACTGTGCTAAGGCGAATCATAGAGAAGCTAGATGGGCTCCTGGGTCCCAGACAAGTGACCATCCCCTTGAAGCCCACAGAGTTCACCAAGTTTTTGAAGAATGTTCATAGTTTGAACCACAAAGAGGCAAGAGGTTGCTGATTATCCATTGTGCACTTTTAACAGTCCATCTTTGGGAAAGAAACTTTTTTTTTGAGAAAAAGTGTTGGTGACCTTTGCTGTCTCCCTTTAAAACATTCATTGCAAATTCAAGTAAAGGATGTCTGTCAGTTGGTGTCTGTGATCACTTTTAGTAAAGAAATGGTGAAACACAGTGGCCTTTTAAATAAAAAAAAATATTTTAGGCTGTTGCATACATTCCCCCTGAAACTTAAATAGTACTTCGGAAGAATTCAGGTTAGACTTTCTACTTCAACAACACAACATGAGGTATTGAATCATTTGAATAATTTAGGTTTGAAGGAATATTTAAAGGTTATCTAGTCCAACTCAGCCCTGCAACACACCTGAGCAGGGACATTCTTCAACTATCAGAGCTCTACATCTGAGCTCTATCCAACCTGATCACTTCTGAAATGGACCAAAGCAAAAAAAGCAGTATTTGCAAAAATTTTCCTGAGGACTGCATCTCTTTAACTATTCCAATCCCCTCTAAAATTTTTTGGGTGGAACAGTAAGCAATGGCTATTACATCAGCTATCATAACTTCGCAAAATTCCATCTGTCAATGCCAATAGTCCCCCGCTTTGAAGGAACAAACCTACCAAAACTAGAGTTATATCTATCTGTTGCTAGCCATGAGACATAATGCTCTGCGGAGGGAAATGATAAGAGTGTACATGGACTCTGCATTGCTCTAAAGCAGCAAATAATTTTCTCATTCTTAGTTTCTCAAACAACCAGTCATTCATCTTCTTGAAGTGGGGAGTAGGTGTAACAGAAAATTTCTAAGTGAACTGACAGAGAAACTTTCTCTGCAAGTTGTGAATCTTATGGAGCCTTATCTGCAGCAGTGGTTCTGACTTAACTAGATGTCTGCTGACAAAAAGAAATAAAGAAGAATAGACTTTGCTACTATTTCCATACAAAGAGATGCAAGAAATGTGCCATTTGTTGCCCAGCGGCGACAATGTCACAATTGTGGCCATAATGCAGCTGCCTGGAAGAGGGGATCTCAAGTGCCTGCAGATGCTTCCTCACTTTCCAGTATCCAGTGTGGTGGGTTGATCCTGGCTGGGTACTGGGTGCCCATCAAAGCCCCTCTATAACTTCCTGACTTCTCAACTGAAAAGACGAGAGAAAACAGAACAAAACTCTCCTGTATGAACATAAGGGCAGGGAGAGATCACTCACTAATTACCATCAGAGATAAAAAAGAATTGAATTGTGGAAATTTGTCTGATTGCCAATCAGAGTAAGATAAAGACAAATAAACTAAAATTTTAAAAACACCGTCTCCTATCCCTCCTTTCTTCCTGAGTTTCATTTCACTTCCTATTTTCTCCATCTTCTCAACTTCCTAGAATCACAAAGGGTGAGAAATGTGGATTAAGGTCAGTTCTTCACACATCTCTTACACTTCTTCCTCCTCACAGGAAGGACTCCTCACAGTCCTTCACTGCTCTAGAGTAGAGTCCTTTGTAGAGGAGACAGTTCTTCATGAATGTCTCACTTGCTACAGTTCATCACCAACTGTTCCAGCATGGGTCCTTTCCATGGGATGCAGTCATAGAACAGACTGCTCTAGCATGGTTCCACCACGGGGTCACAAGTTCTACCAGCAAACCTGCTCCAGCATGGGCTCCTCCCTCCACAGGGCCACTAGTCCTGCCTGAAGTCTGCTCCACTGCAGATTTTCTGCAGGGTCATAGCCTTCTTCAGACATATCCAACTGCTCTAGCATGGATCTGCTGTACTCTAGCACCAGAATGAACCAACACTGCTAAATGGAAGGCATGTTCTGCATCCACACTGTTTCTTTCTGTCATGGGCTGCAGTGTAAAATATAATCAGGTGTGTGTTATTCTATTACCATCTGTTCTAACTGGGATGGGGAGAGAGGAGAATAGTAATTTAATCTTCTGTTGATAAGCCAGCTGATAAGAAACCATCAAGGGTAGTTTTCCTTATCTCTTCCATGACCCATTCCCCCTCCAGGGATAGGTCTTCTGCTAATGGGCCATTGAGTCCACTGATAAACTTCCATCATCCCATTGGGAAATGCTCCAGCCAGGGGGGCAGGGGGAACCGAGCCCCTCTACCTGGATAAAAACCTGAGACTTGGAGCACCAAGTCAGCCTTTTCCACTGGATTCCCAGAGGAAGAACAGGCCCATCCTTCACCACTGGACCTTCAGCGGAGGGTTGCACCTGTCTACAGGATCACTGCTCAACAGAGCCACATCTGCCACTCCAGGAGGGCTGCAGCCACCATTGCAACTGGACTGCTACCAACACCCTGACCAACAGGGTGTCAGGTTGTATTCTGACACAGTGATTTTCTTTTTTTTCCTTGTTGCATGTATTTTGTTTCCTTTTTGTTTTGTTTTTGTATTTTTGACTTGAAGTGTCTCATTGGTTTTGCCTTTCAAAACCAGAACACTTTCTTCTCCTCAACAACACTTCTACCCACTGGAAAGCTGGCTGACCACATAGTGGTTGGGCTTATGAATCTGCTTTCTGTCTGTCGCAAATAAGATTTCAGTAGGATTTAAGAGTATGTCTGAGTTGTGTCTAGACTACTATAGAGATTCCTAGCACAGACTTTCCTACTGCTGAAAAAGCATTATATGTGCAAGTCTCCTATGACTGAATCCAGCTTTGAGGAATAACTCTTGCCACAAAAATAAACTAGAAAGCATAGATATATTTATTTTTCAAGACAGCAACTTGTAAACATCTTTAACTTATTAACCAATTTGTTTACCACTCTTTCACTCTTGAAATTACATTCCTTTATGAAGTGCCACTTTTCCTTTTACACTGACTCAGTAAAACATTATTATTTCAGATATCAGAGCTTAATATCCTTTTAATTCCTGGCCCTGAGTCCAGATGGTTGTTTTCAAGGAGTTACTCTGTTATGACCATAAACTTACTTGACTCAAGGCATGTAATAGCCATTATGTCTTTAACTGACATTATTTTCCAGTAATTCTAATGGAGTCTGGATATCTGCTTTAATTGAATAAAAAAAACAAAGAAAACCCTGTCTCATTGTAATCTCATATGGTCATCTGCTGTTTTCCCAAATTGATATGTGGTACTGTGAGGGGAGGAAATATAGTTACAAAATAGTTACAAAACTATATAAGTATATAAAAGTATATGCATTGTTGCAGTTAAAATAACTGCTGCCTTTCTAGTAATAGAACGATGGTGGAAAAAAGAGAAGATTTTTCACAAGAAACACTGACATTTCTTAATTATATTATTAGTGGATCATCATTAAAAGCCAAAGGATTCCTGAAATATCAAAGGTGAAAGGTAGGTTATTTATTTTGCAGTGCACGGTCCTACACCTGGGTCATGGCAATACCAGCCACAGCTAGAGGCTGGGTGGAGAAGTGACTGAGAGCAGCTCTGAGGAAAAGGAGCTGGGGATGATGGTTAATGAAAAATGCAACATGACCCAGCCATGCACCCTCAGAGCCCTGAAAGGCAACGGGATCCTGGGCTGCACCCACAGCAGTGTGGGCAGCAGGGGAGGGAGGGGATTCCTCTTCTCCACTCTGGTGATGCTCCACCTGGAACCCTGCATCCAGCTCTGGGGTCCTCAGCATAAGTCAAGTGGAGTGCCAGAAAATTGATAAGAGGACTGGAGCACCTCCCTCAGAAAGACAGGCTGAGAAATATGTGTCTGCTCATCCTGGGGAAGGTTGTGTAGACACCCCATGGCAACCTTCCACTATCTCAAGGGTCCCACAAGGAAGCTGGCGAGGGACTCTTCATAAGGTAGCATAGTGATGAGACAAGAAGTCATGGGTACAAACTAAAAGAGGGAAAAATTAAGTTAGATATTAGAAAGAAATTCTTTACAGTGAGGAGGCGAGGCACTGGAACAGGTTGCTCAGGGAGGTTGTGGGTGTCCCAACCTTGGCATTGTTCAAAGCCAGATTGGATAAGACCTGGAGCAAACTGGAATATGGGAATTGTCCCTAACCATGGCAGCAGGAGTTGGGATTGGAATATCTTTAAAGTTGCTTTCAATCTTAACATTCCACAAGTAGTAAATTCAATAAGTAAATACATTTCATTCCACATAGCTGGTATAAAATTTATTTTCAAAGAGTAATCATATTAATTGAAGTAAAATTACAGAGAAAAGACACAGACTTAATCCATATTTTCTGCAGAAAATTTTTCTTCACAGAAATTGAAGTAATTCTGTAACATGATTTTCTTTTTCAGTGAAGAACTGGACTTGTCACAGTTCACAATTTTATAGATATCTTTCTGAATACCACACCTGGCTGGACCAACAATCTTGCCTTTGAGATTAATAAGAGTGAAAAGGTCTAAATGTCAGTAGTATTCATTTGAAGTCCTTTTATAATGGGTTGACCCTAGCTGAATGCCAGCCACCCACCAAAGCTGCTCACTCACTCCCCTCTACAGCTGGACAGGGGAGAGAAAAATATAACAAAGGGTTTACAAGTTGAGATAAGGACTGGGAGAGATCATTTGTCAAATACTGTCACAAGCAAAACAGATGAATTATAGGTATTCATTAAATTTATTACTAACAAAATCAGAACACAATAATGAGAAATAAAAAAAAGGCCTTAGAGACACCTTCCCTTACATATCTCCCTCCCTCCCAGCCCTAGCTCCTCCCCTGCAACAGCACAAAGAGACAGGGAATGAGTATTGTAGTCAGTTCATCACATGTTTCTGCTGCCACTCAGGGACAGGTATCCTTCCCCTGCTCCACCCTGGTGTCCCTCCCACAGAAGACAGCTCTCCATGAGCTTCTCCAAAGTCAGTCCATCCCACAGGCAACAGCTCTCCACACACCACTGCAATGTGGATCACTCTTCCACAGGATGCAGCCCTTCAGGCACAGCCTGCTACGACGTGGGTCCCCCATAGAATCACAAATCCTGCCAGGAAACCAGCTCCAGCATGAAATCTTCTCTCCACAGGTCTGCAGGTCCTTGCCAGGACCCTGCTCCAGCACAGGCATCCCACAGAGTCACAGCCTCCTCTTAGGCATCCACCTGCTCCAGCATGGGACTCCTCCATAGGAGGATCCACATCCCTGTGGATCTCCATGGGCTGCATGGGAACAGCTGCTTCACCGTGGGCTGCACTATGGGTTGCAGGAGAATGCCAGCTCCAGTGTCTGAAGCATCTTCTACCCTTCCATCTCTACTGACTTTGGTGCCTTCAGAATGGTTCTTCTCTCATATTCTCATTCCTCTCTCATATCCTCACCTCTCTCTTCTCCATTCACAATTATATCTGCACAATAACTTTTCTTTCCTTCTTAAATATCTTATCGCAGAGGCATTACCATCATTTCTTACTGGCACAGCCTTGGCCAGCAGTGGGTCTGTCTTGGAGACACATGGCACTGGATCTGCCAGACACAGAGCAAACTTCCAGCAGCTTCTCACAGAGGTGACTGTACGTCCCCCACTACCATACACGAGCACTAACTGAACCGAACCAAGGCAAGTCTTCTCGCATCTCCTACCTTAGAGGTTTGGTGACACACAGTCTCATGAAGGTTTGCTTGGACCATTCTAAAGCTACTCAGCTCTGCCCAACTGATTATGAACTCTTGTCTTTCTTGATGACAAGCTTTCTATGTTACAATATCTTCTAGCACATGATCAATTTCTGGGTGTGCTGCACCTCCACCTTTTCCCTCACTCTTCCTCTTCCCCCAACTCGCATTCTTCCCGTTCTCTCACTCCCCTCTCCTCCTCTTCCCTGTTTTTTTTTTTAATTAAAAAGTTATTTTTTCAATAAGTGGTTTGGAAATTGTGTAAAATAACACCTTCTACTAGGTGGTTTGCTTTTCAAGCAGACATAAAGATGTGTCAGTAGGAAACTAATGAGAAATATTTTTGTGTAGGTGTCTTAATTACAATTAGATCAAAACATCATCTATTATATCAAATACCTTTTAGCAATTTCCCTCTGTCCATTCATATTTTTTTTCTTTCCTGAATTGCAGTGGTCCAGAAAACTTTTCCAGATTATTTGAAGTACTTGACTGGAAAGAGACTATACAGACATCACATATGACTCTTTGGCTTGAATCAAGACCTGCTGCCTCAGCCCTGTATCTGTAAACTGCAGCTGCATCTTAGAAGTTATACATTGTTATATTTCTCCTCTTAAATATATTTAAGTATTTTTTATTATTTATTTGTGAATTTTTATGTTAAGGTAAAGCTCATAGATTTTAACCATACTGCGACTCTTCTCATTAGTACACTATGACTTATGTAACAGATGCCTGGCAAAATGATCACAAAAGGCAAAGCAAGTAGAAAACCATTTGTTAGTAAGAAATTTAAAAGAGAAAAGAGAAAAATTAACATCTGGTCAGCTAGGCTAGGAAATAACTGGCCTTCTGGTAGAAGGTAAATTGAATGTTGTCAGAGTGGTTACAGTGAAAAGAACTGACATTTTCGTTAATATTTAATAACAGCTTGTCCTTAGGTATAGTCTTATTTTGTCCCATCTGCTGCTTGTCAACTGTAATAATGTCAAACAAGGCCACTTCCAACATAACATATCTCTCTGATTTGCAGTTCTTGTGCTTGCCATGTAATATAGGAATGCAAAAGCTTTCATCGATCTTTCTTATTCCTTGATTCTGCCAGCTGGTACATTTATATAGTAGCAGTTCTGCTCCTTGGTAAGTGATGATAACTTCTCAGGTGTCTCCTCTGTCCACCACTCTGTTTATGGACCAGAACACTATTTCTTGCCTCTGTGATCTCATGTACTGAGAGGCTTTAACTCATGTGTGGATATGAGCTACCCCGGCTCAGCAGTGAGCGCCATAGTTGGCTAACAATTAGGTTGCTCAGGAAGGACAGATTGTCAGAAAGGCAGAGTGATAAATAGCCAGTGAAATCACTTCTGTCTTGCAAATTGGGCAGATTTCCAGCTGCTGGAAAAAATGCAGTAGGTGTGTTCATTTAGCTGTTAACTTGAATCTGGAATCATTAGCTTCTAACATGAAAACCTGGCTGCCTTTTGTATTGGTCAAGTGTAAATTCATTGGAGGATTAATAATGAGTGAAAATATGACCTCGTTATATACATGTGAAGTATTTACATCGCAGATTTAAAATTCTGAGTATTTTCTTTAGTTTTTATAAAACCCATATTACTTTCATGAAAAAATATTCCACAAAATCATAGACAGTCGTCTCACTGCATACTAAATTTTCTGAATGCAAACATGGACTTTCATAACACTTCTCCACTAAGTCAATGTGAGAGAAAAATATCAAGTACATTAAAGTGCATTAAACAAAATCACAGGAAATATTATGTATGATGATTGTCACAGACACACTTGACCTCCACCCACGCTTTTGTTCAGACTAAGGAGCAACAGACCTCATGCCCTGTGGTGAACTTGCATGCTGTTAAGCTCCTGTGTCATGTATAAAGGAGTGAAAATGCCTCAAAGAATATTTCCAGAGATGATTTCAAAACCCAAAAGTACAAGATAACTGAAGCATAGAACAAGATGGTACAGCCGAAATGAAGACATCTGTCTTGTATTTATTACTGACTAGCAGCCAGCTACTTCACTCTGTAAGTATCACTGTCAGGATGAGCCCGATTTGAGCTCTCTGAACTGCAGCTGAACTGCATGCCAGGTGACTCCCCCCTTCGGCACGGATGCCTCATGAGGTTTGAAATTCCTTACCTGAGACTAGGATAGCCTTTCTTACCCAAGGTGGAGAGATCCTTTGCATTTGACAGATCCCTGGTGATTGAAATAATGCTGATTTAATAGTAATGAAATACTAATTCATGCAGCTATTATTAATATTATTCATATCATTGCATAGCTTAATTTCCTTGCACATAAACCCAACACTAAGATTGGATTTAGCCTAGGATAAGGATAATCCTAGTCCCCAGGATTCGCAAGGAGTTTTGAAAGGAAGGTGGGTAGTTCTGAACCCTGTGACTTAACAAGGGGGTCTCCTTATTTTTTGTGTCTCTGATCACTGTATGACTTGTTCTAACTCAGTTCACTTGTATTTTAGTAAAAATATTTTTTTGCTTCCTGACAGACGTTCTGCTGTAATATTGTATGCTTCTTGTTCCTTCAGCTCAACAGAATTAAAAATGCTAGAGATGACTAGTACCAACAAGCAGCCTGTACTTTGAACTGCTCAGTAAGTAGTCCTCAACAGCATGTGTTCTCACCTGATTTAAGTGATTTGCAGCTCTTTGAACCTTCAAAGGAGAAACACACTTGCAAATACAGACTTCTAAAATGATGTCAAATCTCTAAAATCCTGTCAACATGATAATGCTCTGATTATCACGGATGGTGTTCATCCCTCCAACAAAACTCCGAGGAAGCTGTAGGTGCTTTGCTTCTCCTTAGATTACCTCTGACAAGTAATGCAGTGTTATCCAAATTGCATCAGCCTTCTGAGACAGCCAGATAGCTACTGAGCTAGCTGCTAGCCAGATTTACTGCTGAGAAGTGCTTCTCAATGTGATTCTGGTTTTATTTTTTTTGTCATAAGTCAGGTTCTAATAAACAGTGTTTTTCTTTTTTTTCTTTTGCACTTCTAGAAATATCAGTTATTCATAATGTAAATAGGGGTCAGAACCGAGGGACTGTCTCTACCACAGAGGCAGAGAGAAATAAAATAGAAAATATGGGTTATTATTTACTGCAACTGCAGAAGAAACATAAGCATTCAGTCCATACATTCTTGTGAGAAATGAACAAAGAATTGGATAAAGGCAACCATTTTAACTTAATTTACAGGAAGATTAAACTAATATAGAGTCATTCTTCTGATAGTAACAAACACATTAATTTTACAAAAATTTTGTCTAACAAGTCACTCTTAGTGGCTGTCATGGTAAAGAAGTGCATTTAATTGGAATTATGTTGCTGTACATAAAAGAAAATTAAAAAGAAACTCAATTATGAGAAACATTGCAAGAGTTCCAATGTTATAATTATTGCTGAAAAACATTTATATTCATGTTCACACATTTCAATCAGCCTTTTTCTCTGTTAGAACTAATTATTCTGGGAAGTGGATTTCACTTTTTCTGGGTGAGTTAGAAGATGTTTAGATATACCAACACACTAAAAGCATAGAATAACACAATTAATCCCATTAAATTTGTGTCTTAGAGCATTGAAGCATCACTGGACCATCAGAGGAAAGAAGATGAGGTAAAGTTTGGATATTTAGCTAATCAAGGGCAAGAGTTTAGCCCAATGTCTGTGTTAGTTCAGTTGTCATCTATACAGTATGATATGAGCTAGTGACCTCCAAATGTATTGCCATGGCCAATATTTCCTACTACTGCAGTATGTGTAGCCCTTCTTAAACTATACAGAAAGAGATTTAATCTTCTGGTCACTGTGTTTGTGTTCAGGCTTTACTTTGGAAAACATACATAGCTCACAAAACAGACATGAATATGATCAATAACCATTGTCTCACACAAGTTTTCTGGAAGCTGAAAAGTTGTGTTTGCATTTATCCCTTTGTTCCCTACACTTATTTATTAACCACTGGCAATGGGCTACCTTTAGGGACTACATACTGTGCTAAAGGATTTAAAACCAAATGCAATTTTTGCACTAGTAAGCTCTTGTTAAAATCAAGGTGAATTTCTTATTGAGAAAATTGCCCTAGGAGTTATTAATCACTATTAAAAAGTTCTACAAAATTCAGTAGATGCTCTGTTGCATGATAGGATAACTTCTTCTGTTCCTTGATATAAAATCCATCTCAAGAAAGATGTAGTCAAAAGACAAGAGCAGAGCTTATTATAAATAAGAGCTATAATGGGCTAAAGTACTGCTCTGCAGAAAAACAAACCCACCTTACTCCTGTGATCTTATAAACTTTCACAAGCCACTGGTTAGGAAGATGCAGCTGTCCTCATGCACAGCCTTAGAACTCAGGATAAGGAAAACTCACTACTCATGAGTGTGGCCACATGTTTCAAAGTAGTGGTTTATCTTGTCTCTGTATTTGATATAAAAAGTTCTTCTGGTAGAGGTGCTTGACTAAAGCTGCCCCAGAGCAGGCACTGATTGACATGTCTTTATTTAGCTGTCTGCAAGCCTCTGGAGAACCACAGACTGTGGCTGTAAACTGATGGGATTGTGTCAGATACCATCATTAGAAGCATCAGACAGCTGGGCAAAAATCTCAACAGCCTCAGACTGGCTGCGGAATCCAGTTTAAAAATTATTGATATGATGTCTGATATATATGATCTAAGCACTGTAACTCAGTAACATCTTGACGGATCAGATGACTCTAGATTTAGGACAAGCTCCCTCCTTGCGAGTATTTTACAGGCATGTGCTAAGGCAGAGAACATGGCTGTTCCATGTTGTCCAATTCTCTGTCTCCAGTCATCCTGCTCCCCAGTTTCTGCCCCTAGTGATATGACAGAAAGAAAAACAGAGTGGACAGCCTAATGGGGACAGAATGAATCATTGGTACCTTTCATTCAGCACAGGCAAGGATTACCTTCCCAATGCAGACATATTCTAAGATACCTGCATTTTAGAAGACTACTGCAACTGCCAAGTAGTTAATTAGATTAATTTCTCTTTAAATGCATCCAGGAATTCCACATCTGATGCCAAAATGATTTGTCAACTAACATTTTATTGTTAACAGCACACTTCTGTGGGGAAAGTGTAGTTTGGTAAGCAATACTTCTCCAAACTGTGTACTGTACTCTAAAAGCTCTTAACTGGTTCTAGGAAGTGCCTGACCTTTCCTCGAATATTTTGCTATTTATCACTCTCAGTATTTCCAAACATAAATGCACAAAACGTGTGTCAGCATATCTCCAATTTTTTAGCAGTTGAAGCCTACATTTGTTCTGTAGCTCAAATACATTGACCATAAGAGGAAATATACCAAGTAATTGGAAAACTCAAAAGTAGTTAGGCAAATAGGAATATTTCAATATTATCAGGAATATGACACCTTAAATTTGTTCTAAGAATATTATACTTTGGGATGTTATTCATCAGTGGGCATTTGAAAGGAGGATATTAAAAAAACCTTGACATGACTTCATCTCATCTTGTTGGTATAACCTCAGGGTTTTGGGGTTTTTTTAAGTTTTTTTAATCTAACTTCTAGCTGGTAACTTGTCACAACTGAATGAAGAAAAAGATCTTTTTCTTAGCTTGGTATCTGTTTTTTGGTAGGATGGTATTTTCTGGTGCTTATAGCAACAGACATTGAAGAAAAATTAAATAAAGCTAAGTACATTCAAATCTCAAACAAATGCGCACCTTGTAAAACCAACTAACATCACACATAAAGAGTATGTGTGTAAAACCATCTCATCATACATGGAGAGTTTAGAACTTTCATGTGCCTAAGAACTTCTGTCTTTCTACTTGATTTCTTTTTCACTTGGGTTTGTAAGAAGCTAAGCACCTGCATTTCCAAAACCCTTTCAAAGGGGAATCTGGATGCAAGAAAGTTCCATTGCAGGAACTTCTGAGGAATTTAGTTCAAGTGTTTAATGCAGCTCAGGTGCCACAAAGTTTAATGCAGCTAAGTGCTATAAAGCTTACTGTCTTGGGGAGGCAGTATGCTCCCGCTGCTCCCCAGCCCAGCCTCGCTTGTTTATGATCAGCTCAGATTTCTCCTCATGTGGGTGTGCCCAGAAACCTTTGCCATAGAAAGAGATTGTGTGAGGCACTGCTATTATTAGATACCAGCGTCCTTCAGGCACAGACTCGTCTCACACAATTTTTTGTTAAATATGGAAGTGACATCTTGTCTGCTGCCTATGGAGATTCTTTTCTCTTAGCAGCCTTCTCATATTAATGTGACTGGTTTTGTTTGCAATTTGTCTTCTCATTTGGCAGTCGTAAAGCATTATCTGTGATTGAAACATACTGCTGCGAATAAGAACTAAGTGATTCGAGGCAGTTGTTGGCTGTTCAGTGGACATTGTTATGTGCTGATTATATTGCATATTCCTAGTATTATATCCCTTCACGGAACACTGGTGTTTCTAAATGCATGCCCTGCATCCCAGATAGACATCTTACCAAGCATCATTCTGTTCTAATACTGTGTGCATCTCCAGGTATTCAGAAAGGTTTTGTGAGATTCCCTCCAGGCATGAAAAATACTTTGAAAGTTTCACCTACAGCATAGTCTTACAACCCTTCTTATACCCTCTACACAGTTCTCTTCCTTCAAGATACTGATATTTTTCCAAGGTAGCATAAGCGAGTGCTAAATCTCTCAGAACAGTGAGCACAAACACGCTGCAGCACACGCAAATTCCTTAGAAATAGGACTGCAAGACTTTTGGATGTTATTCACAACCATCTATTTTATTTTCAATAGATATGCCCTTCCTAAGATCATTGAAGTAAGTACAACTGCTATTTGGTCACCGTTGTTGCTATGTCACTGTGGATGATTCAGGGTTAGTGGGAAAAGTTCAAAGCTGCAGGCTTCAAGTGAGCTGTTCTCCATACAACATTCTTAGGAGCTTGGTCCAAGGTTTCTGAACAGTAGCTTAGGTTTTCTGTCTAAGTTTCCTATACTGCAGAGGTTAATGAAGTGGGTGGAGAGATAGGATAGAAAGTATGATGTTTTAATCATGATAGGGACTGATAAGTGCAGACATAATGTGGGTATTTTGGAAAACAAGTTAGGATATTGCAACATCAGGTTGGTAATTGCATAAGCATACTCGCAGTTAGTTGTTCTAGAGAATGCCAGGCCATGCCTTGCCTTGCCTTCTTCTGAGTTGGAAACGTACTGGTGCAAAGGAGTATCCCAGTCCATCAAATCATGACAATTAAAACGACCACAAAATGCAGAGCTGTTTTTCTCCTCTCTCTGGCTGGCAGCTCCTGGAGACATGTTATTGCCTCATGGTGGTGATGAGTCCACACTTGCATAGAAATCATCTGAGTGAGAACTGAGCGTATTCTTTCAACTAGTGTGCAGTTATTATGTTTTATTTCCAAGGTTTCATTTTCAGGAAAAATAGCAATTTTTTCACTCTCTCATACCAGTCTATGAGAAAGCTAGGCACCAGTCTGGAAATTATGGAGTTAAATCATTAGCTTTTAATTAATTGTAAAACTACTGAAAGCAAATAGAGCTACATCAGTCTACCCATTCATATCAGCAGTGTGGCCCATTAACACTGTAGCATATACACAGTCTTGAAAACTAGGGTCTATCTAAAAAGTTTTCAAAAATTGATGTATTTAAAGTACTGCATAAAGGAATAAAAGTAGACAGGAGTAGTTAACTTTGAGTCCTTAGGCTGACATTTAGTATTATTTGCTTTTTAAATAAGTTACGCTCTATATCTTTCTTGTGTTTCTTTTTCCTCTGCGACAATATCTTGTTTTATAGTATGACTCAGTCTTGAAGGAATTACTACCGTGAAAGGTGTCAAAAAAATAAAGGGAGCACCAGCCACTTTTTAGTAGCATGAGAACTTCAGATAATCCCGTCAGGAAAGGAGAACTACAAAATTATTTGGTTTTTTTTTAGTTCAAGGGCTTGTCAATACCTTTCAATAATTGAAAGGTATTCCAAACAAATATCATTATTCAGTATTACATCTTATGCCCAGAAACAGTTTTATATATTAATGGTGCTTTCATTACTGGTAATTATTCCTTGCATTTGGAGCCAGAAGTGGGAGGATTGTGAATTTCTAATCCAGATCAAGTTCTGCTAACTGTTATTGGTACCTGTCCAGTAAATGATGATGCTTTTCAGTTATTCGGATTGTCCATCAATTGTATCATCTACTGGGTCAAAGTAAGCCTGACCAAATGGCCAGTTGATTTTAAATTAATGCTTTTGTACACCATCCAGAACTATCTTTCCCATCTGCCATCAGCTGCAAATTTCACATACCTGTGTATGTGATCATATTTCTTACCCATGAGTATTCACGCCATTATTTTGTGACTCAGACTGCATTTACTTTCTCTGCAGAAATCCTGTAAATACACTGCTACTCTAATAAGAAGAATCACACAAAATCATTATTTCTTAATGTGGTTGTGGACAAAATGCATGAACAGAGATTCTTTAAAGGACAAACATAGACTGTAATTTTTAATATCAGCAACAACTCTAGAACTAGTTTCTCACAAGAGCATATAACCAGCACCAAGCTGCAGCAGCAGCACAAAAGCCCAGTTAATTTCAATCTATTGTTTAGCACGGATAACAGGAATAAAAAGGGGCTAAAAGCATTAAGATTTAAGTATTAGCATTTAGCATTAAAGCATTACCATTTAAGCATTATCCCTTAAAAGAAAGAAAATAAAAGGATTGTATTAATACCTGAAACTGTTTTCAATTTTTATTTAAAAACATAGCAAAGTAATTACTAAAAACATAGCAAAGTAATTACAATGTTTGATAAGAAGTAAGGATATGTCTCTTCAATACAGTTTTACCAAGTCATTTGCTACCTGCCTTTCTCAAGATTTGTTTTTAAGGGAACACTGCCAACATGTGGATAGATTTTCAGTGAAATAGATACACCACTGAAAAATTCACCATGAGCAAGTGGAAAGAACTCTACTTTCTGAGCATATACTTGAATTAGAGCTCAAACACAGTGGCCAGACTTTATGCTTTCTTGTTGTCTTGAAATGCTGTAAGTCAGAGTACCATAGCTTAATAGATGCCACTGGCACGTGCACCTTGTTTATTTAGTGTACGGTACATTCTCTATCCTTTAACGCAGGCTATCTGACTGAAGACTACATTTTTGTTGCAAGTAAAAGCTCTACCGTTTACTAAATAATTTAAGACTATGAGAGAGCATCACTAAAGTAGACTATTTTGCTACAGAATTATTAGTCACGCTGTTTTTTGCACAATTTTCTTTTATCATCTTTTCTAATGGGTGCAAGGAGTTTTGCCCTCATTGTCCAAATGGAATTAGATTAGGGATGTCAACACTGAACACTTCAGAGAAGTATGTGTAACAATATGGATGTGTAACACTGGCCATTCCACTACACCTTGTGCTTACTTCTGCTTTAAGGAAGATCGAGAACACGTCAACCACCTTAGTACCTTACGGTAGGCATGACCTCAGTATATCAGGAGCAAAGTTGTTTTGGATTGTTCACCAGCCTCATATTTCACATATTCAATATTGCCTTATCCACATCACTTCACAGTACTAGACAAAGATTAACAAACACGTTAATAAAAATACATGAAATAAATAGTGCTGGTTTTTCACTACANGTTTTGAAAAGGAGAAAGTGATACTACTCAGTTGCTTAATGGGGTACTTCAGAGGTGAGCCATGAGCATGGATGACTTCTTGAATTCCAGTGTTATTCTGGCTATAAAAAATGGGATACTTATGATTGTACCTTATTTATTAAGCATCCTGTTTATATCTTATTCATTAAGCACAGTAATTGAAGTTCTCAAAATCCATAAACATTATTGCTGTACTATGTCATTTAGTGTTGATTTCAAGAAGAAATGTCTTGTCAATATTAAGTGCTTTTAAAATGCTCACTGTGGATTTATTCTGGGCAGAGTTCCTACTTTATAAAACTTCTGTCTAAGTTAATCAATTTACTACCATTTTCCCCCAGTATTTAGGAATGGTTATTTTCAATGTTATATAGCTTCAATTTATGGTGGATAAGAGGAAGTGACTGCTTCCCGAGCTGAGCTGAGCTGAGAATGGAATCACTGGAAAGAGAGACAAATTTAAGGATGATCTTAAGAACAGAACCCTAAGGGGCAGACTGGCATAGACACTTAATTACTGGAAGCAGAGGAGAATTCTGAGATGAGGTTGCTTAGCTGCATGTTTATTTGCCCTCTTGTTGCTATTGTTACCTAGATACTTTGCAGATTCTGACAAAACTTTGTAATCCAAAATTAATTTATCCAATGTTTTTGTGAACTAGTTTTCTGCCAGACTGGGTAGCTGAAGAGTTGAAATCAGCCTGAAGAGGAATATAACAAGCATTAGAGTTGGTGTAAAGTAAGCAGTGAAACATGAGGCAAGAACTGAGCACGGAAAAGGATATTGCCATTTTGGAAAGTGACAAGCTGTTAGATCCCCCTAAATCATTACATTTAACTGTATCATAATCTCTCTGATGGAAAAAGCAACTTTTGAATCATGTCCCATAACATTCTGGCCACAAAAACTGACAAATTACTTCTGTGTTACCTGGTGGATGTATTTATAGTACATGATAGTTTCTAGCTGATACATGCTGTTTTAAAGAAATGAAACACCAGATGTAGGTCTTTTCCTAAAGAAAGAGAAAAACACACAGGTTTAATTTTAGGACCTAAAAGTTCTTACAGTAGCTTATTTATTTTTATGAATTAAACAAAATCAGCAAAGCGAGAAAAGCATTTATGACAAAGTAACAATAAAATATTCCAGAGTTCTAACCCTGTTATGACTCTTCCTTACTATAGCTTGGGGTTTTTTATGCGTAATGTAGCAGTGTAATCTACCCAAAGGCTACAGGTGTTTATTTCTACATGACTATTGAGAATGGGACAGCAACTGATGCTGGTCAAATCCTTGTTCTAGGCCACAGAGTATAAAAAGCTTTCTGGATTCTAAGAAAATACAGCAGTCTTAATGTTTCTGAAAAAGACATGGCAAGAGGCAAGGTAACAGTGTGATCTTAACCATACTCTATTAAAAAGAGGAAATCTAGGAAGTATTGCTGAAAGGTAGGTTTTAAGGCAACACAAAGCAGATAGCAATGAAACTTCTGTGGAAGTAGCTGTTTCCCCTAGCAAGAATCTGCAATGAGTTAAGATATGTGAAAACAACCATGCCTCATTTAGCTCCACAGTTGACAAAATTATTTACTTTAATTATTTAACTGGTTACACCTGTAGGAATAGATGGATACAGATTAGGATATTTATTTTGCAAACACGGGGCTGTGGATTGCTTGGGACAGCACTCTGTGCAAAAAGTCATTACAACTGGCTGTAGTTCCTGCTGGCAGGGGACGAGGGTGTCAAATTTGTTTGGAGTAGTGTGTATGCCAAAGAAACAATTTTGGCTTTAAATACAAACCCCCACATTAAGGAAGAACTCAACATATTAATCAGTACTATCAACCATTCAGTCAAAGAATAAAAAGAACTTCCCTATTTCTTATATCTCAGCTCAAGCTTTAGGGACAATTTTTCATCTTACTTTAAGGTTGTCAGCCAAATGATTCACCAGTTCCACATCTGAGTCTGGGCTACTTCTGACATGTTTTAGCAAGACTGATGAACTCTTGCCTTCCAGCCCCTGGAGGCTTGGCAACTTCTCAGCTACAAAGCTTTGCTGTGTGTAGTTGCTTCTTACGTGCAGATCTCGTTGAAAACAATTGAATACTTTCCACTGGGTCAAAAGCACCCAAGTGTCTACTGACACTTGTACTATTCATGAAATCTCTGTGCCTTTCACAAGAAAAATAAACCGGAAAAAGACAGTCTGAGTCATGTTTCCAGGTGTCTAAAAGCTGCAAGATCTAAAACATTCTTTAGAGATGGCGTGTCTTCAAAGTTAAAAAAGGTGCACGGTTGCTGGCAAACATATTTTAACCCATGAAAAAGCCTCAATTCAAATATTGCTCACTGGATGCTACCAGACTAAGGGATAATATAGGCTATTGCATTATGCATATGCAAAAATAAATAAATAAGGATATATTTAGGGCTTTCAGCAATCACAGAAATGTTTTATTCTGCATATTAAAAAAAGAAAAGGAGGTTGTGGTAATAGTTGACTTAAAATCTGAAAAAAGAAACAATTTTAAATTCTCCACTTCTACAAATCACAAGCTAAAACTAAAAACTGTATTTATTTTATAGTGGAAAGGACCTGTAACTTTTAGGCACCTTTTTTAAATGATATTGTAGAAATTCTAGCTTCTTACCAACTGTCCTGGTTTAGGGCA
>VZTB01000655.1:0-10976 GCA_013397245.1 Thryothorus ludovicianus
TTTTTTTTTTTATTTTTTTCAGAAATCTGAGAGCCATATTATAGGTCTAAGATTAGGCAATTAATTTAAAATCTACTGTTTTACCCTTTTGTAATCAGTTTCAATTCTCAGCACCTTAATTGCACAATTAGTATATCTATCATAAAAGTAAAAGCTTTATTCAGTTTCTTACCTAAACAATTGTCAGATGTGGAGTTATGCCTGCAAAGATACTAAAAAACCACAAATTTTCCAAACTGTATAACAATATAGATGCTTTTTCACTAGTGAAACAAAAGTTTAGCTTTCTAATCTTATCTATCTCCAAGGCAGCACCTAATAAACTTTATCAACTTTTCCTGATAACAGAATTTAAAAAGGATATTTCACATCACAACTTCAAAATCACTAGCTTCTTGATATCATATTGTAAACCAACATTTATACCTCATCATAAATCCCAGGAATGTCTCACTTTTTTCTATTGACATTTTGAAGTAAATGATCTGTGTCTCATCATAATTTACCATACTATATTCTCCTGCATTCACCCTGATCAATGTCAAATTAATAATTTCAATTGTCTTTGATTCACATTTTTCTTTTTTATTTCAAAATAAAATAGCAGTATCTCTCGTGCCTTGAAAACAAAATTTCCGTATCCTCCATCTGGGATGATTTCCAAATGAAATCCATTTTTTCTCCTTCCTGTCTTGTGAAATCAAATCTGCATATGCATTGTTGCATTTGAAACACACATGACCAATTATTCTAATGGGAATTGGGAATTGTATTTAAGATAGTGCGAAAATGTAAAATTTCTGTAATCCTATTCCCAAATGGTAGGTATTTGGGGTTTTTTTTGGGTTTTTTTTTTTTTTTTGAGTTATTTTAATCTCAAAAATGAAAGATCCACCCTAAATCTACTTTCCAGTAGTGAACCAGGACAAGCAAAATGTGGTCTCAAGGTCAAAGGACACACTGACTATAATGAGGCATGGGTTCTTAAAGGTTATCCTCTCTGGAAACTGCTTAGGCTTTAAGCATTCCTAAGTCACACCTCTTCATAGTTGGTGTCCAGCTTATTATTCTTAGCACTTCCTGTTCCCAAGTGTCCTACAGAGAATTTACTTCTGTAAGTGGATCGCCTTGATCTTATACTATTGGTATCTTGAACAGTCATATATGACCCAGGAATATGACCAGGAACAGTGGGAGAAGAAATTCCATATATCAAATTCACACAATAGTCTGAAAAATGACTCTGTAGACCGCTTGGAGCAGGAATTACAATAGATCTTGTAAATATTTCTCTAGTGTATAATTCTCTGCTTAGGCAAGTTTTCACTGTGGATCGAATTGTGGTCCATGAGAGGGCATTATTACTAAACAAAAATAAACCTTAAGAAATTATGATGCTTTGTGAAATAGTAGAGACATGGGGGAAGTTATTGACTATTCTAAAATGAATGCAGGAACAGTCTGTGCTATATTCATTCACCTTCCCAGAGATCATTGTTGGATGACAGCTTTGCTAACAGGGCATTTCTAGGCAGAGGCATGGTCTGCCCTAATAGAGCCATTATGAAAATAAATGGTTCTCTTTATCCCCTCTCGACTGAAATAAGGGCTTATGAAGCTGTATTTTGAGATAGTCTGCAGTGGTACATATGGTCTTCTTCTTGATTTGTTTCAAAGACAAATAACTCTGAGAAGTTCCATTTTAAAAGTAATAAAGATCATACTAGCCTTAAATCTAGTGTATGCTAAGCTAACTGCTTTAAAGAAAAATTATGAGGGAAGTTATTTTTTCTGTCCTCTTGTATAGTTAAATAAATTAGGGTGAAGTTCAATTTTTTAAAAAAGCTTGAAAATATCATCATGTTCCTTAGAAGTTTAATTCATTTTCTTAGAATGTGAAAGGCAAACACAAGATTCTGAAAGCTGTGATAGTCCAGTAATGTTTAATTTTGACAACTGTTTAAAAAAGTAGAATTGGAGAGATTATTCCTATGGAAAAGCTAAATTCAAGATCACATGCCTTTTTTCTCTACTTTATACACTAAAATTCATGCACATTTTTCTGTGCTGTCTGGCAAAACAGCTGTATGTTCTGCGGCTTTAAAATTATGGAAATGTTTAAGAAAAGCCTTTAATAAATCTTGAAATCACCTAGCTTTAACCAGTCCATTGTTTCTTAGTTGCCTGTCATCCAGCCATGGTCTTTGTCCTGTAGGTGCATATTCTGTTCATCCTGCAGCTGCTCTTCAGCCTTAAACCAAGAGAGCTGGGCAACATTATTCATTCGTGGAAAAAATGTATATTCCCTGTTTGGGGAATGGGCAGCTTCAGCAGAGCCAGTCTGAAAATGCATGCTATTGTAAGACGTGTACTACCTCTCTGCCTTCTAAATGTATTCTGCTGAACATTGGAGATAGAACATAAGTAGAGGGGGCTAGTCCTAATGGAAAAGATTATTTAAATAGCCAAAAGCTGGGAAGGATTATCAAGCAGGAATCCACAAACCATCGCTATGGGTCATGGTTTGCCACTGGTCCAATGCCAGGCACTCATGACAGTCGCTCTCTCACCCCACCCCTGCCACAGCCAGGTAGAGGTGGGAAAAGGGAAAAAGTTAACAGAGGGTTCCTGAGTTGAGATAAGGACTGGGAGAAAACACTTCAAGAGCAAAACAAGCTCAACTTCAGGTTGCAAAGTGAATTTTTTTACTACTAGAATCAGAGAAGGATAATGAGAAGTAAAATAAACCCTTAAAACACTTTTCCCCCCAGCCCCTCTCTCCTTCCCACCAACAGTGCAGGGAGACAAGGCATGGGGGTTTGGTCAGTTCATCACTGAGATTTTCTTCTGCCGCTCTGGGAGAGGAGTCCTGCCCCTGTGAGACTGTGGGGTCCCTCCTGTAGGAGACAGTTCTCCATGAACTTCTCCACTCTCATGAACAGCAGCCCTCCCAAAACTGCTGCAACATGAACTGCCCCCACAGGTAGTCTTCCCAAAAGTGGCATGACGTGGGTCACTTCCACAGGGTGCAGTTCTCAAAGGACAGGCTGCTCCAGCCTGGACTCTCTCTCTCCATGAGTCTCCCACTGGATTACAGCCTCCTCCAGGCAATCACCTGCTCTGGCATGGGCACCTCCCCTATGGCTGTGGGTGGATCTCTGCATCCCCCGTGGATCCCCAAGGGCTGTGAGTGGATGTCTCAATCCCCTGTGGATCCCCATGGGCTGGGGGTGGATCTCTGCATCTCATGTGGATCCCCATGGGCTGTGGGTTGATATCTGCATCCCCTGTGGATCCCCAAAGGCTGCAGGTGGATCTCTGCATCCCCTGTGGAGCCCCAGGGGCTGTGGGTGGATGTCTCCATCCCCCATGGATTCCCATGGCTGCAGGGGCACAGCTGCTTCCCCACGGTCTCACTACGACCTGCAGAGGAATCCCAGCTCTGGCATCTGGAGCACCTCCTGCCCCTCATTCTCTACTGGTCCTGGTTCTCCATATTATTTCCCTCACGTGTTCTCACCTCCTCCTCTTCTCTGGCTGGAAGCAAAATCCTGTGTCTTTGTTTTGATTTTCTTCTTAAATATGTCCTTACAGAAGCGTTACCAATCTCTCTCATTGACCAAGCCCTGACCAGCAGCAGGTCCATCTTCAGAGCTATCAACCACTGGCTCTGCTGGATGTGTTAGAAGCCTCCAACAGGTTCTCACAAGAGCCATCTTTGTAGCCCCCTGCTTCCAAAAACCAGGCTATGCAAAACAATACACTATGAAACATTATTTATTTTATTATTAAACATGGCTTAGATTACTATTTCATTCAATAGTCAGGAGCAGACATGAGGTGTTGACATCATCAGGATGACAAGGATGCCAATAAATTTTGGGGGAAAATCTACTGTCACAGGTTTGACCAGTACAGTTATGTCAACTTAGAGAAGACTTTACAAGTGACAATTTCACATTTGGTTCATTTCAGTCACTGGGTAAGCATCTTGACAGGATATGAAATGAAAGACAGTGATATGCTATTTTGAGGGTAATGTATGGTAAAATGGTCATACCAGATAGACTGCCATTTAAAAAGATTGCAAAGAGAAGATCTGGGTGGGTCAGCAACAAAACTGCTGGTGCCCTAACCTGCTGATTCATAGGTTAAAAATATCCTAGAAGCAAGAAGGCAGCTTTAGTACGCTGAATAAGGAACTACTCTCTCCTATATGATGCTCTTGAAAAACAAAGTAATCTTTATGATCCTAAACTTCTAATTTCATCCAGGTTCTGATAATCTGTAGGGTACAAATCAACAGACTTTACCATTATTATCCCAAATCTCTAAACTGTCCTAATGATTTGGCATTCTAATCAAGACACTAATCTTTCAGTTTAGTAGTTCTTGCTTTTCCAATTCACTAAGTTATATACAAAGAAAGGGTAGCACATAAACTAAGAAGATAAGTAACTAATTCCTTATATCAGAGTAACATTTTTAAAATCAATGAGGTTACAATGAGGAGAATAAATCTAATTGGTCATACATATGGAAGATAATTCAAAACTTGGATGATTCCTATTTCATTTATCTGTTTTCCTCTTTCTTTTACCAATGCTTTTATTTTTTATTTTTTTTTTTGTGTGTGTGTGTGAGGGAAAACAAGCAGAGAAAGACCAGAAATACAGGCAGTTACCAGGACAAGATATCTTAGACAGTTGTTTTTAGCAGTTCTTCTGCTCCTGGTAACAGAACAATGTTTTCATTTTGGTTCTTCATTTCCTCCTTCCTAACCGTTTTGTTTGTTGGGATTTAATTCTACTGATCATTAAACCACCTCTTTATTTTTATAACTGGAATGATTATAGTAAGCTCAGACTCTGCCTCCTTCTTTGTTGGAATTAAATTCTTTCATTCAATCAATTGAACCATATGGTACCAACTGCAAGATACTGTGACTCTTCTTCTTAGGAAGAGGTTGTCTCTTTGTCTTTGGGCCTGGAACACACACCAATATCCCAATAAACTTCCTGGCTTACAATCCCAACAATGCAGATTGGGTGCAATAACTTCCCATGAACAAATCTGATGGAAAAGGGAAGTGAACAGCATGGATTCACTAACAAATGTTCTCAGCACTTCACAGTAGTGAAAGTAGGCCATTCTGGAGATACGTAGCCTGCAAGAGCCCTCTTTTCTCTGTCATATAATAGTGCACTGGCGCCCTGTTTGTCACTTGCAACATCTTGATTATTCAACAGAATAATTCATTAGAACACGTGGAGTGGAAATCACATATGCCCCAAAATAAGAATATGAATTAGAAGAAAAATTAGCTGACAGCATTTTGGAGTTGTGTGTGAGCAGCCAGAGCAAAGAGCTCAAAGTTTTAAAAAATGCAAACCAAAATTACAGAATTGTCATATTAATATAGCATATTATAGCATATATATGATATATGAACGGCACCAAAGCATGCAGCTTGGAGAAAGATAACTGAATTTATTTGGGGGTGCTTACTGTGTTTTCTGACTATGAGGAGGGAGGGAGGGAGGAAGAGTGCCCAATATTGATGCCCATTTAAAACTTCCTCAGTAGGTAAAAATTAATGCTCTGGACTGTAAAAGCTGGCTAAAGGATAATAAAAGATTAGCTATGGAAACACAGGAAAACATAACATTTTCTCTGCATGGTAAACTACATTGTACTGAATCAAGGAGTTTGATACAGGATTTCTGATACTGAGGGGAAAATAAAGCGAATCATTAATCTGACTGTTTGCAGCTAATCTTAATTAAAAGTTGAACACTTCTTTTATCAATTTCTTATTTCTTTCACCCACATCTTAAAGAAATATTATTCTTGGGCTTAGAGTAAAATAAGAAAATTTCATATAATGTCAAAGACTTCGCCATCACCAAAGATAATGGTTTGTTTGCCTAAGGGGAGAAATGGAATGAATTGCAAGTAATACAAAACATTCTTTCTAATTTCTTTTTTCTGTGCTCTATGGCATTTATTTAATTGTAATCAGATGTAGTTTTAGCCCTATGGGGATGCTGTTCAGAACAGGTACTCTTTTAACCCCTAGTTTCCCTGTAAAGGTCCTCTTTTACAGAAGCCTTCTCTATATTTGATGAGTTCCTCAAGGTTTGCAGCTTCACTTACATCCCGTGGAAAGAAAAATATAATTAAAAAAATAGCCAAGCTTATGGCTGGTGCTTCCAAAATTTCTGTTCGACCATGACAAGATTATAAATATTCATCAGCCAGAGTGGAGATATTTTTCAAAATGGCTTTTAAAAGTATTCTTATTTCTAAAAATGTATAAATGTCTTAAATGTATATTTGAAATATACATTTCACATAAAATTTAAAATTCAGGGTGCTGGGAAATACCATGAATAAAATAACACAGGAAATCAAGCAAGTATGTCATGAAATACAAATCTCTCTCCAGTTCAAATACCGCTGTTCTAATACTTCATGACACTGTGATTGTTTTCTAATATAAGAAAATTAAACTGCTGCACATAAGACATTTTCTAGTTTAACAAGAATTATTATTCTTTTCCAGATTTTTAAGGAAGGAGAGCAAAGAGTTGCCATGCTACTGAACATATACAAGTCTTGCCAGAAACAGAGGAGTGCTAAAGTTTTCAATACTAGCACATGAAATATCATTGAAAATAGTAGGTTGTTTTTCCAACTCTTATGCTTTCTAAATGTTGCCCCTTTATTTTACCTCACTACAAAATAAAATGCTGTAAATCCACTGACCTGTTTAAGTATTTCAGGCTCCATGATGTTTCTTTAGAAAGTTCTAAAGAATAGTGACGAGGGGAAACTTGTGCAAAAAAAAAAACAAAAACGGATCTCAGATTACAGATATGTCAGAACCTGCAACCATTAAAACGTATGACATCTACAAAATCATTTTTTTTATGGTAGAACACCAAGACCTTCCATGAGTGTCTTTACAGAAGGCCTGTCTATTTACTAGGGCCTGTTGCAATAGGACAAAGGATAATTGTTTTAAACTAAGAAAGGGTTGATTCAGACTAGATATAAGGAAGAAATATTTTTGCAAGAAGGGTGATGAAACACTAGAATACGTTGCCCAAATAAATGAGGAATGCCCAATTCATGGAAACATTCAAGCTCACAGTGCATGAGGCTCTGAGCAACCTGATCTAGTTGAAGATGTTCCTGCTCATGGCAGGAGCATTGGACCAGATGAACTTTTAAGGTCCCCTCCAACACAAATTATTCTATGTGATAACAGCTAGAAGAAGAGTCAATGCCACAGTTCTGTAGTCCCAGATCTATGAGACAAACATAAGCCCATGGAAAATGTTAGCTCCTGTTTTTGGCCAGTGAATACATTGGGACTTTGCCTTTGGAAAAGCGTAAGCAAGGCAGAAGAGGAACAAGGAGCAGGGGGCTAGGGGGATGGGTTTCAAGTGAATCAAAACTTAGCTTAATTACTGCTTTTCTATCTTTCTCAAATAGCAGAGCACAAGTTCCTCTTTAGCTTTGAGGATCGACGAAGCAGGCTTTGGTATTTGACTTGTTCTCTTGAAAAAAGGGGATGATTTAACGAGGGTGAGAGATTTGGAAAGCCAGGGATTGAACTCTTGTGCTCTTAAGTTGTCAGTTTCACTGAAGAAAACTGAGGAAATATCAGTACTGCCTCAGCAAACCAATTAAGACCCTGAAGTGGGTTGACAAAAGTCCTTAACATATGCAGCCCTTTTAATACACTTTGCATTCATCAATGTATGGGGAGGGATGGAGGAAATGGCAGCAAAATGTCAGCCATAGTAACACCTTCTAGAGCTCTCACTTCTAGGAACAGCTAAAAATGGAGGAGTCTGGGAAACAGCAATAGTGATGAAAAGGCTTTGAGTGAAAACTTCTAACATACTGTAACATTTTAATGCAACTATAAGCAGAAAATAACATTTTTCTCACTCACCAAAGTAACACCTCTCTTTGTCAATGGAATAGTTGATATATCAGTTAAAATAAAATGTAAATTGAATTTTCCATCTGGCCACTCTTACACCCAATAATTCAAGCCAAATAATGTGTTGCCTTTAAGGAAATCATTCTACTAAACAAAACTGTACACCCTAACTATTTTTTATTTTTCTCATAATTCAGCTTTAAGCTCAAGATAATGATTAACCTTCTAGAACAAAGCTGAAGGCAACTCTGTTTTTAACCAAACTTTTTCCATCTTTGTTTTAGACTCCCTGTGAAGGTAATGTGCTTATTTTCTTCTCACGTCAAGGCAGTGATTAGAAATTGAATCAAATAAATTTAAATGTGTCTTTTCAGATAAAGTCATCATTATGTTACTTAGAAAACAACATTGTTATCCAATTCTAAAATGATTCTCAAGTTAAGGAAATTTATGCTAACCTAACACCATCTTTCACGAGCTTTTTTTCTATTTTTCTTGTTTGGTTGGTTTGGGTTTTTTGTTTTTTTTTTTAATTAATGATTTGTAGTTTGGGGTTTTTTTTGGTTGGTTAATGTGGGTTTTTTGGTAAGCAACTAGTATTTTTAAATTTGATTAATTCCACATCAGCTTTCCTATATATTTGTCACTCTTACCTGGGTAGTCAGAGAAATTTTCTCCTACTATATTTTGATGGACAAGGCAATCCATTTTGTCGTCTAACCCTGATATCAAAGTGACAGAAGATCCTACAGTTTAACACCTGGAGAAATTTTCATTACTTCTACAAAATTTAGATAGCATTTCCATTAACAATGCTTAGATCAATGTTTCAAAACATACAGTTCTAAAATTTACCTTTGGCTTCTATGAGTATTTTTAAAGGCAAATATTGCAGATGAATAAATTTAGTGTGAACAAGAGCTCACCTTTTAGAGAAAGTTCTTTTGGTCTCTAAAAAAGACATCTGTTAGTGATGCAGCTATAACAATTTTAATATTGTTCATTATACAGAAGGTATTTATTTTGTACTCAAGTGAAATTATTTTATTTCTGAACAAAAACCTCCTCCCACACCCAGACAAAAAAGGCTACACAGATAAAATGTCACCTTAGCGTTAAAAAAAATGCAAAAATTCTTTTTGCAGTTTCACTTCGTAAGTGATTGGTAAAATGATTTGTCATTTTTTAAAAGGCATGGCTAGAAAACAAACTATATTTTAAATATAACGTGACATACCTTTCTGAGGTGCCAAAACAAAACAGAATAAAATAAACTGAGATTAAATATCTGTGTCTGTCCTAGTGGACTTCAAGATTTCTCTGGACTGTGCTTGTTGTTATAGGAAAATGTAACACACACAAAGGAGACAAAAGAATTAAAACACAACACAACCTTATATTTTCTTACCTACCACTCTTCTCAACACTGTTTTGCAACAATCCTCGACAAAGATCATATATGACACTAGACAAGAATACATCACTACAGAGCCTTCCATTGGATTATAAGTCTCAATTTCTAGAAATAAATTACAGAATGGGTATTATTGTAAATCTGACTTAGGGAGGGAGGTGTGAAGTGAAGGTGGAGCCAAGAGAAGGGTACAACAAGGTACCAGACATCCAAGCATTCCCCTTTCAAAAAAATGTGCTAACTATAATGTGCGACATTATATTCTGTCTTCAGAATATAATTTTTTCATTATGTGTGGGTGTAATGAGTCCTCATATGCTCAATAAAATGTTTATCTGTCCTGAGTGGGGGATTAATACACACTCCAACAAAGCCCACCTAATTTCATTTATTGCTTTATTATAGAACAGAATGTACTACTGCAGAAAAAATCAGATGCTAGACATCTTCAGTGATTTAACAAACTTTACCCCAGGCCATCATGCCTAATATTCTGATAAACTATTTATAACTCATTTATGCAATTATATGGAGGCAACACGTGGGTTGCTAAATTTTCAGTGTGAAGAGAGAAGGAAAGGTGAACTGACACAGTTATATCAGTCTGCTCCAGATAACATATAGCTGTGAAAATCATCCAATGATGCAACTATTGTAAATACTAAGTAATTAGGCTAATTCTGCTCAGTTTCCAGGTGAGAAGATCTGGAATCTCAAGTCCAAAAATCACTGATTGACTTCCAGTACTGATGGCAATACTAAGAGACAGAAGAAAACTCCCTTTGTCTGATATCAAATCAGTGCTAACATCTCCTACTATTCAAAGGAATAGCTTCTTCACAGGAAATATTATAATCTTCTTTGGCTCACCCCTGTTTGACACAGGGATGAGGACAGCATTCAAACATGAATGATTAGCATAATTTTAAGTTTTGCACCTTTCAGTGCCGAGTACAAGTAAACCATGAATTTCAGCAGTGTCTTCCTAACATGAAGGAACTCTGTAAAGTAAAGCATAGTACTAAAATTTTCTGAAAATTGAATATGACACATATCACCAAAAGGCCCTTGATTTTCCATACTGGAACACCAACTAGCACACAGCGGTTTTTGAGATGAAAATCTGGATTGTCAGAGTGTAACCTTGGAACAAAAGGACCACACAACCACCTGCACAACATATTATTGCATGGTGCAAATCTGCCTTCACTTGATTCAGCAAGTCTTGGTGTTAAGGAACTGGTTGAATATTGCTTCAGGGCGTCTCCCCTACCTCAGACGCTTTTGCCCATTTTCTCCTGGGAAAAATTTGCCTTTCTGCCTCTGAGAGAGACCTTTCTTCTCCCTACTCCTTACTGAAGCCCTTTATTTTATTTGTATTACAGTCTCTATCTTGCAGTCTTTTTCATTCTCTTTCAAGAATAGAATAAAGTTAGCAAAAATCAGGTTTCTGCTTGAATATGTTTGGTTGTTTTTGTGAGGAGACCTACTTTCTCTCTGAGAGAGCTCCACCTGACTCATGCAGCAAACAGAACGAGGCAAAAAGGCAATCCTTTCACAGCTCTGTCCTCTCACTGGACACATGATACCCACGTATCATGCCAC
>VZTB01000655.1:17498-67940 GCA_013397245.1 Thryothorus ludovicianus
ATCAAGCATTTACTTACAAAAAAGCTTTACATACAAGTTTTTGTAGAAAAACGTGAATCAACACCTTTTATTCTTAAATACAGAGTAGAAATATTAAAGTTAATGTGCTTTGTGCAACTCCTATTGCATTGCATTTAGTACACAGTGTTCTGTGTACTAAAAATAAAAGGATTCATTTTTAGAATCTATTAAAATTTCAGTTCTAGTCTATAAAGGAACTAGCAAAAATAGCATCAGAGGGATAAATTTTAAAAGTGTCTAGTAAATCTGAGCTGGAAATCAAAGTTTAAAAGAGGGAGAAAGGGAAGAATCTCTTAAATTGACAGGTTCATTTGTCTTCAGAAATGAATTTACACGCTTGGTAAAGTATCAGATGTTGTTTAGATTTTTTATTTTCATTTCCAAGGACTATTATCCACTCCTTCATCTGACAGTCATCACCTGTCATCTTTTAAAAGATCTCTTTTCTTTCAAAGAGACTCGCAGCTTCAGACCAGCCACATGAATGCACAGTGCCTGGCACAAAGAATATCTGCCATCAAAGTACCACCATCAGCTGCTTCTAGCTCAGGCTCTCCATCTTGCTACTAGCCACTCCATTTTTAGCTGCGTTAAGATATGTGTCAAGAAGACATAACTGAAAGAAACAAAAGTTAAAAAATGGAAATGTTATATATATAAATTTAGGGATTTATGTGATGTTTGCTCAAAGTCAGTCAAATTAATCCTTTATGTTTCATAAAACCTTTTTACTTAACACACACACACAGATAGACATTAATGTCTATTGATTTAGACTTTGGCTTTGCTTAATCTCAGTTATGCCTTCTTTAAGTTCAACATGAAGACTAGAAGTTATGATCTATTGAAAGTCCTCAAGTTTCACATGGATATCACATTGCTAAGAAGCTTTACATTAATAAATCTATAAGTCATTTTGATGTTATAACCATGTGGGTTTTATTAGGACTGAGAGATTGATGTACTTGAAACATGTCTTGATCAATTTTTGTAAAATAGCTAAACACAAGGAGCTGACAAAACTAAGAGTGTTCTTTGAGTGGAAATAACTAAAAGTATGTCTGTAATTACATACAGATTTTCATTACTGAATTTATCTTGATGAGGAATATCTCTAAGGATGATTTTTAATTTCTTTGGGGAAAAAAAGACCCACCTGCAAAACAAGTGTTAAGAGGTTTCTCTTGAAAATATTTTCTACAAGTGCTTATACTGCATCTTGGTAATGTTTCCCAATGAAGTGTTCTCCTAAATATATTAATATCTCTGAAACATCTTCATATCCAATTACACCTCTCTCAGCTCTCCTTACTGGGCATGAGAAACTCTGGTGAAGGAAAATAGCCTTTTCAAGCAGGCAACTGACATCTAAAAAGCAACTTCAGGGGGTGCTGGAGTGATATTCATTTCTATGTAGTGTTTCAGGTCGTTTCTTCTCCTGCCCCCCTGCTTTCTAGAGCACAGCATTCAGAATAACAAAAAACTAACGTCAGTGCTTTTAACTGAAGAGTGTTCACAAGTATGAAAATAGCTGTTCAGTTGGTGCCCCAGTTTTCTGCAGGGAACACAGCTGATAAACCCTGCTGGAACATATTGATTTGTTCAAGGGGCCTCATGGGCTGTGGGTAACTAATCTACAATGGAAGCAGTAATTACAAACTATTAGGTTTCACATAGGAAATTATCGAATAAGAAGTAAAGTTGAAGGCAGAGTTAGGAGAGGGGCTGCTCAGGTAGCACCCTCAGGGACCTGAAGATTGTTAAAGCCAAATTACCATGACCATTTCAGAGGAGAAAGAAAAGCTTAATCTAACAGGGTGGTATCCAATTGCACCTTCCACATCAGTGAATTTGACAGAAACACAAAATCATTGCTTCTGGTAATTTGATTAAATTAGAGATGATGATGGAAAGACTAAGAGAGCTCTGACTGATTAGCCCCTAGAGAAAAGAAGGCCCCATGAGGATTTTATCAATGTACATAAATACCTGAAGGCAGAGTGGAAAGATGGTGCCAGGGTCTTTTCAGTGGTGCCAGCAAAAATTATCTAGCTTTTTGTATAAGTAATAGCCAATAAATAATCCACAAATATTCTGATAGTATCTTTCTGGATGCCCTAATGAAAATAGCCTTTTTACCTACTGCTAGGTTTAGTTGAGTACTGACATATGATTACACAAGACAAATGAAAGAATGTTTAAATAAAGTCTTATCTTTCATAGCAAAATGAGCTCTTAAATACCGTCAGATTTTGTTCACCTTTATGCTTCCCACACGTTCCCTACTCTTTCTAAAAATGTGACTGATGTTTAGATCCTCACATGCAAAGTTCTGGTAGTTTCTTTCAGCCTTTTGACTAGGATAACATGGAAAATAAGTACTATTAATTTATAAAGAATGTTACCAGAAAACTATAATTGTATGCGCACACATATATGGTGATATAAGACAATAATAACATTGAGAAAGACAGCTTAATGATAGGAGCAGTCTGTTAGAACGTTTGATACCATCTCATGAAATTTTCTGTGGCAGATTAAGACAACTGCCTATGGATAGAAACACTATCTGAACTGAAAGCTGCTTGAAACAGTGGTGATTCATTAAGAGTGGTAATTAATTAACAGTTGACTGAGTTAGGAGGGCCAGAGGCCTTCAAGCTGCCAGTAAGGTTTGATAAATAAACTGAAATGCAGGGCAAAGTTCCTGACTAGGGTCTTGTTTTGGACTATGAAATTATTAAATTTTGAGATAGTGACTGCAAATATAAAGTAGGAAAAAAAGAACTCAATAATCTGAAACACATAATTCAACTTCCAGGTCTGTTATCGTTACATCTTCATTTGCACTCCAGAATAAACTCACATTTTATATAGATTTGGAGTTAAAGTACTAAAAAAAATTTAAGAAATATAACAACTAGTTGTTGTTGTAGTGTGAAGCATGCAGGAAGATAGGAACAGCCTCTTTTGCAAATAGGATGCATCCTATAGGTAGCAAGGTGGGTAAGAGTAGAATAGTTGCCACCTGGACTACTTCACCAGGTGAGGATAAGACAGTCTTCACTGTCATTTGCCTGCATAAACAAGCGCAGCTTTAGCAACAAATCAACAACTTTTCTGTCTCTGCAGAATGTGACTCCCAGTGTCATTCATATACTGCTGCACTGAAATAGACTACACATAGAGTGTCTGTGCTGCAGACTTTTTTTTTTAATTGTCCTTTATGTCTAATGGCAGGAATACAAGTTTCAAATTATCCTTTGGCTTTAGTGCTTTCTCTCCTGGTCACAGTCTTTTGAGATAGTACTTTAAAAACATCATATCATGTTGTATTTCTGTATGGCTGCTACTAACTCATTGTGTTTCTTGACCAAACCCCCCTTTCTTACATTCAACATGCATTAAACATAATAAAAAATCAGGTGTCAGATTCAAGGAGTTGTTACAGCAGCACTTATACTTGAACTTGTTATGTGTGATACATACCAAGTGCAGGGAGAACAGACTTGCTGCATAGTAATTTTTAGATGATTCCTTAAAAAAAATCTTGTTCATGTGGCCCAAATATGCTCATGATAAAATAGATGTCTAAGAACACATTAGCAGAGTGTCGGGATATAACATTTAAAATGTCATTGTCTTCAATCACTTTAAAAAAATGTTTAGGCATTCTAAATAACAGGCCTGACTAATGATGGCATCAAAAGAGGTTTCTGCATTTTCTGCTCAGAGTGCTGACTTTTACAAGACTGCCAGCTAAAATATATTTCAAATAAGCAATGGGCCCAACTGCACATCTTAAAGGAAAGCTCTATTGAGGGTGTGCCAGACTTTCTGCAATCATCAACTTGCTTTTGCTTGGTAGAAGGTTAGAATTCATAGGAACTGGGTTGGAGACGGGGAGTTTTATGAATAACTCTTCTGTGAAGTGCATATTTGGCCTTTTTTATTTAAAGGCAAGTAACTGCAAATTCCTTTTCACAAAAAATGTAGAGCCCCAGTTGATCTTAAATTTTTATTTCAAATGTTTCCAAAGCTTTAGACTACCATCCCTGGTCCTTCAACATCTTTTACCAAGATCGACTGGAAATGAATGAAGCCACCCAAGATCTATGAGGCTTTGGATTTTAAATGAGATATTTTCTGTTGCTAATCTTTGTCAACGTCACACTGGGAAGAGAAATTCATTATGGAGGGACAATTTCACTTTGTCTCTCAGCAACAAATTTTGTGTAAGATGACAGTCTATGACATTCAAAATTCAAGTCTTCAGTTGCATCTCTTGAAATTCAACCAGATTATGTCACTGCATGGCCCTAGCCTTCATTTCAACATAAAAGATTACTAGAAGTTTTCTTAGTATATTTAGTCCCACATCAACTTTTACTCCAAACTTTTTTTATTGCGTATTTTAAATTTTAATTTGTTACTCTTCAATTCATATTTCCCTCACCAGAATTTATTTCCTGATTGCTCTGTTTTAAAGAGGGGTATATGTATCTGTAAAAGCTTTTTCATTCTGCTAGTTAGTGATTCTGTCTTTTTCTCGTCCTGGTAAAATCTGTTACTATAGGTGGCACAAATATTCTCTCCTTCAAAGACGAGATCTTAAAACCATCTCCACACTTCTAGATTTAGGCAAGGCATTTTGGGATCTCACCTCAAGATATTGAGTCATTGACAATAAAATGTCTACTGAAATCTATTGGATATTGAGATTATAAGATTTGATGTCACAAAATATTACAGCTATCTGAAGCACAAGTAGACTCAAAAGGAAAGTACATTCATTTATGGGACAGGCTTGTAGAAAAGGTCAATGCATACCAGCTTTAACCTTCATGCATTTCTAATTGCACTTCTGCTTTCTTTCCATTGTGCATTGTTTCAAAACTCTGAAATAGCTGAAGTGAAATAAGGTGTCTATATAAATTATATAAATGAAGAGAACCTTGAAAAATATCACATGTACTTTATATCATTAGGCTGTCAACCATGTCAAGTTTCCTGAATTAGTCATGTAACAAATGTGATTGTGTGTACCATACCATACAGTTTTATTATTCTTTGGCTCTTGTTGGCAATACTTGTTCCAGCAGTTGCAACAGAGGTCATGACAGTGACAAACAGGACAGTGGAAATCTGCACATAAATGGACTAAGACTTTACAAGGATCTTTCAACCATGAAATAGCATTTGAGAGAGAAAAATAAATATTTCCTGCAGGGGATATGTTCCTTTATACTGAAGTAGAAACTGTCATGTCATGAAATGAAGTCTATAAATATGCCCTTTTTTGCATATTTTCAGTGTGAAAAATAAGTTCCAGGACAGTCCCTCCTGTGATTTCTCCTTATGTGTTGCCAGTAGGCAGAGTGGAATACATGACTGCTGGGTTGCATATGTACCATAAAATTGTCATGTTGTCAAATAATGAGTCACAGACATTGAAATCTTAGTCTCTGCTTTTTGTATTATAATATAATTGTACTTGAACGTAGAAAGTTTGTATGTCAATGGAAGATAAGACCTGAGTTAAGTATAAAAATTTTGTATTTGTTCACAGAAACATATGTAGAAGTACAATAGGTACAGAACAGTTATAAGAAGTCATATTTCTCTGTGTGGTTTAAGTTCTATAGTCTAAACCAATATTATGGGGACAAGCCTTGAGGCATCCCCAAAGGACTCAATTTTGGAACATGAATGTTGGCCAGCATTTGGTACACACCTGGTAGGAACAGCTCCTGTGTTACTGAACATATCCAAGCTAGGGAACACTGAACCTCTAACACAACCATCATGAATTATACAAAGGTGTAAAAATTAAAAAAGAGTGTGATTTTCCCCATTCAATACTAATGCTTATTTGAAGTTCCTTAAGGACTCGGAAACCTTAAGGAGCTTTTAGCCTGATTGGGTACAGAAAAAAGTCACCATTGACATCAATATCACACGACAAAGCTATGTAGTTTATTTAATTCTAAACATAGAATAAGTCTCATAGCAATCCAATCAGATCTACATTTGGGTAAGCTGTCCTTTCTCAGAAATTTGCTGCAGTCTTTGAGCAACAGCATTCACCTGTCCAAACAAAAGATAGCTGCATTGAGGGGTTGGGGGAAATAAAAGGAAAAAGCTGAAAAGGTATGAGGATTGACCTCTCAGAAGCTATACTGAGAAGAAGGATAGTGCATACTGGTATGTTAATACGAGAAAGTTTTTTTTGNTATATTTCACAAGTACTTCAAGCCAAATCATACAAAAAAAAAATAAATAAACAAAAACAAAACAACAAAGAAGCAACCAGTACAGCAGAGGTAGTAACCACCGTCTAAAAGGACTGGAATAAAATCTCAGTTGTGTGGAAGCTAAAGTTGAAGATCCTTCTGGCTTCACTGGAACAACCATTTAATCCATGGAGTATTTCAGAATATTCTCTTTTGCTCCATTAGAGCTAAGGCTCACAGGGTGCAGACACCATCTGAAGATGTTCACATATAATTTGCATCATCTTAAGCAAGAGCGGTGCGGATATCTGAGGTGTCAGTACATGTCTCCATGTGTGGGATTAAAAAGAAAAGCTTAGGTTACAACCCTGAGCCTGAGAGATTTTCTTTGATTTGCTTTCACATTCATGAGCTGATCAAATCTACCGGAGCCAACATGGGAAATTTCTTGAGCTTCTTTGCAGGCAAAATGTATTTTGCTATATTTAATATCATTCCCAGCTGCAATATAAAATCGGTGATATGCAGCTTGGATGAAGAACTTAGTAAAGGTAATCATGGACTCCTTTCCATGGAATCTGCTTTCTTATGTCTTTCCCATAAAAGAGAATATGCTGTTCATTACTGGAGGAGGAAAAACTATATCATGATGTGATACAGTAATTGTTTATTTGATTAATTCATTTTTTAAATAAAATTAATAATTTACAACCAATATATACTCATTTCTGCTAAACTGGTGTAAATAATCAGGAGGCAATTTAAAAAGAGTGCTCTTTGATGATGCACATTGTTATATGTACAATACTTGTCATTTTAGTTTGAAAATGATAAATTATTCAAACATTTTCTCACTGAGGTCATGAGGTGGTTTCATGTGTCAGTGAGACGGGAGTTTTATTTTTTGACTGTATCTCTAAAAGAAGGATGAGCCTAAAAAATTCAATACATTTAATTTGTATTATTCATCCTCAACCCTGAAAAAAGAGGAAAAAACCCAACAAATGAATATAAGGAGAAGGTACTTATCATGTCCTCCTGGCACAAATATACAAAAGACTCCGGAAACTATAATATTGATGTTTGTTTTTCAGGTAAGTTATGAGCTTGAGGGAATTGCCCTTTGTATATGACAGGTAATATAAAGTTTATAATACAATTTCAAGATGATCACGGGTAACTATCATCTATATTCTCCCTTTTAGATTAGGAAGAAAATGAAAAATTAGTTATCCTGTAAAAGGTCTGTTATCAGGCTATTAATCAGTCAAAACCTGGTAGCTGATTGATAAAAGGTAACTATTAAACTATTTTTTTCCCAACTACTTCAGTGTAAAAATGAGTTGCAGGTCATGTATTTGCTGTATTTGTTGTGTTTACATAAGTTGGGATAGTGAGTCCTTGCACATGAAATGAGTTGTGATGAGGAAAGAGATACCTGTTTGAAAAATTGCAGGGACACATAAAAGATGAATGATGATCGTCAACTTCAGGTCCCTATCTTGCTTTTTTAACAAAGACTGGCTTTTTGGAGGTTTTGGGTAGAATAAATAGATATTATATATTTTTATGTGTATATGTATGTCTCTCGATCTTTCTTTCTGTGCTAATATCTGAACCTCTGAAAACCTTGAGTGCTATTTGCTGAGCTGGCATTGAAGCATGTTTGAATGTTGTAGCATTTTATTTATTTTTAAACAGAGGAAATATCTTTTTTCCCTCAACAACTAGAATACCTCCCATTCTGAGTACATTTCCAGCCAATTCTTACCTTTTCCTGGCACCTGGGAACTCTATCAGTTCTCTAAACTTTTCTCTTGTGGCACATTCACTTCATCCTGCCCATGTTATATGTCTTGCCTGCACAGAGAAAATCTTGATGGAACTGCAATCAGATAAATCATGCGCTATAACAAGGGGACCTTTGGGCACTGTCATTTATACAGGTTCATGAAATGAAGCAAACTAAACCATCAAGAGCATGTTTAGAATTGTGCAACAATATCTGAGAAAAACAGCTTGTAGAACAACCAGAGCTGCTCTGACATTTTTTATTTTTTTAGTATGTTTGTACATAATACAATCCAATGTTGCATTTTTTTTTAGGAAACATATACAAATTTCTATGTTAATGATCCAGAAATTTGATGGTATATCACCTTATGGTACACCAGGCATTAGGACCGTAATTTGAATGCTTGTGGGCTATTAATGTTTGAATTAGGCTTAGCTAAGGAACCATTTTTTCCAGTCTTTTACCATACCTACGGCTTAAGATACAGTCAACAACTAACAGTTTAAGCATCATAGTTTCCAAAGTATCAACTTTTAGAAAAGAGAAAATAAGGAAATAACATATGAGTCTCAGGGAAAGATGAGTGGAAATCAGTACACAAAAGAAACAAAAAAAAAAACGTTCAGTTTGCCTTAGCTTAACTTTATTTTGCCTTGGTTTAATTTTTTTAAAGATAGAATTTTAAAGAAAAAAGTTTATTCACTATTTTTCACTTCAAGGCATGTAAAATGTTGACTCAATTGTCCAGTTCCCCACAAATGAAAAACTTGAAGTTCTGGTAAAATGATGTTTTATATCGGAGTTAGAGAAAAAGAGTTTGCAGGAAAGTTTCTAAAAGTATAATACATGGAATAAGAAGGGCACTTTGCAACATGCACAAAATTTAGGTTTCTTTACATGTTTCAGGATAAATGGAAGAAGGATTGCATAATCAATGAAGCAGCTACTGTTCAGCTCAGATATCTACCAAAGTCCAATTAATGAATGCAGAGAATTGAATATACAAATGCACACTGGAAATACAGCCTTAAGCATAAAATCTCCCATCAAGCCATAAGCTCTATTTAAAATTCATGTCCTACATAGTTTGCATAGGGCCATATCTTAAAGTCTTTATCTGGCAAAATTCCCATTGCCTAGAAGTCAGCAAGAGTTTTGCCATCTTGTTCAGTAGAGAATAGTTTCTTTGGCAGGTTTGAAATGCATCTGCCTGCTGTACAAGGGACAGTCTTATAAAGATGGCTCATTACTTGCAACTGTTCCTTTTCTCTATGTATTCTTCTTCTTTATGGAATATATTTATGTCTGATAAATACTATAGCTTCCTTTGCTTCCATGTGCTATGCACGAAGCATGAAAAAAGAAAAAACAGCAGCCCAAACATGAAAGTAGGATATACAAAAGTGAAGAAACCTCTGTTCTGTAACCTAGTTGCAATAAGCCAAAAGAAAACTTGAGGTGATGGATTTCTTCAATTCTCCAAAGATCAACTCAGCATACTTATTTCAGTCTAAGCCAGGAATGTCAGAGAGGTAAGACTTTAAACAGTGATTTATTCTTGCCTTTGACAGTTGAGATACAAGACTATATTGGGAAATAAAACTTGTGAGCTTTTGAGGGTTGCACTGAATGATACTTTGTTTACAGGGAGCTGGAGAGAACACAATTTTTCCAAGCTCTGGATTTGATGGAAAGCCTTTAAAAAATAGAATTACATTTTTCTGACTCATTTTGTGTATGTTTTTGAATATATTTGCATTTCTTACTGAATTATACACATTAGTGCAATATCTTTAGTGTACTGGCTGTTGGAGAGTTTCTTTAAGCATCTACTTGTTTAAAATTTGTATCTGTTAAATGAAACCTTTAAACTTGTGTTGAGAGGGCTTGTAATCTCAGAGGTTCTACACATCTTTTGCGTTTGTAGCCTCCTAATTAATTTTTTCTGTTTACTGAGGGCCTGTAAGCAAGACCAAAATGGATGTACAACCTGCTCTACAACCTAGTCTCCTCTCCTAGCATGTTCAGTGACATTACAGAAAAAGGTGACTTAATGAATGTATAAATCCAAAATGTGGAAAAGGTATTTAACCTAGATAACATATGCCACAGAACTGATATTTAAAAGGCAGCTTATGAGTTTCCTAATTTAAGTACAAACTGGCACTGAAGTTGAAGATATTTTTTCAATCTGTCTTGTACAAACTTGGGATTCTATGGCTGCCCTTGTGCAGTATTTCTCATTTGTACTTCTGAAAATACAGGCTGATTTCCTGGATGGTTGAAATGCCATGGAATTGTATCTCTGCTTGGGCTCAATGATTTATGGATGATATACTAGGTCTTTTTCTGTCCACCAAACTAACGTCACAGCAGCTTACAAGCTGTAGTGTCACTAAGACAGTTGTTATTACTCTTTTTTAAGCCCAGCAGTTGCACTTGCTCTCGATTCTTTAAAACAGTCAATTGTGACAGTAACTATGATGTATACTTTCCCTTTGTGCAGGAGACAGAATTCTGCAGCACCGTTGATCTATCCAGTTCCCTTGTAGGCTTTTCACCTACTGCTGTAATTTATTTTTCAGAAGAATACCTCTTGAGAGTAAACACGGGTCTAGGAATATTGTATTGTATATGTGAACTTGTGTGTGTGCCCAGTTTTCTCTTTGTACAACTTTGCTCTGTGCCTGAGGTTTTGTCCTCGATTTGTTGCATATATCTACTCTCTTCCATCACACTCCATCCTATAGGTTAGCCTGATCCAGACACATTTTAATGACACTCCATTATGACACTTTATGACACTGCACAGATTGCCAAACTAAAAGGTAGAGCTTTCAAAAATCCTTATTATCAAGGGTATTATATTACCTGATTATGCCAATCTTTCTTACTGTTCTATTTAAACTCTAAGTACACATGAGTTAAAACATTTCTCTTCTAGACCTTTCCAGCTTTGTTTTGGAATTATTTTTATTGTGACAGTTTATGAAGAATAAAAATTCTCAAGGTCATAGTTTTTACTCTTTTTGCCTTTTATGAACAGGAAACTTTTGTATATAACGTTATAAGAAACTACTAATGGAGAATAAAGGTTGATCTAAGCAATTTCAGAATTATTCACTTTGCATTTGAATGTTTATATGTTTCTATGCGACCAGATACAGAAAAACTTTTACAGTAATTTTGCCATATTAAGGTGTTGAATAGAAACAAAAACTGATTATCACAGTTGGAAAGTATACAGGGAAAGGAGTAGGCTCTGTTCCCTCTATTTCGCCTCATCCTGGAGAGAAGGAAGGCATTGCTGATGGAAAGGCAGAAGACCCCTCCCTTCCCTTCTCCTCTAAGTCAGTTGCAGACCTTTCCAGCAGGACTGCCAATTGCCCAGTAAGTCAGAGTGGAAAGAGAAAGTCCTGCTTTTCTGTGGGAAATTCTGTCTTGAACTTCTCTGTGATTGTTTAGATACTATTTCTCTCTCATTCTAAATTTTAGCTTCAATTTCCTCATTTAGCTTTTCAAATTCCTGGTGGTTAGCCTTGGCTAACAGGCCAACTTCCACTGAGCTGCTTCTCACTCCCTTTCAATGGCAAGACAAAATGAGAAAAAGAAAGCTCATGGGTCACGACAGGAAGAGCACTAACTAATTGCTACTGTGAGTGAAACCAACTTATTGTAGGGAAAACTAGCATTAATTCATATTCAATTAAACCAAATGCAGATAGTGAGAAATGAAGACAAACATTAATGTCTCTCCTCCTGCTTCTCCCAGGCTCGAGTGCACTCTTTCTTTCCTGTATCCCCCAAGCAGTGCAGGGAGGATGGGGGGCAGGAAGCTCTGTAGTGAGCCTCAATGGTTGCTGCTCTCTCCGCTCTTTTTTCCATCCATACTTTCCCTATTTTCCAGCATTACCTCCTCAGGGATTGCAGTTCTCTCAGGGAAAGCCCACCTTGTCTGGAATGACACTGTTCAAGGGCTACAATAGGGATATCTGCTGTGGAGCCTGGAGCACTAGCTCCTCCTCCTCCTCAGTGGCATCCTTTGCCTTTCCTTATCTACATTTTCTGAGAGTCACCACCACCTTGGCTGCAAGGTCCAGCCATGCCCAGAACTGGGTCTTTTGGAAACCGCTGCATCTGATTATGTTCAGCACAGGGCAGCTCTGGTTTCTCGTCTCAGAGGGCACCCTGCACCCCCCTGGGCAGCACCTGGGCAGCTGCAGTCTGTACAAAGACTTACTCATCTGCTCTCCTGGAATATCTTCATAGTCTGTTTGATATGCAATCAGACTGATTGCATATCAAACAGATTAAACAGATTAACTGAATTTAAAAGCAGAATGCTTACATGCAAACAATTTAAATCCAAAAATAGCAACACTGAGTTTTTCTTATGGAAGCGAGAATTCATGTCTGCAATGTAAGAGCCAGGCTGTATGTCAATCCCAACGCCACCCCAGTCCCTGGTAAGGTGCTAGCCAGGTGGTCACCAGCTGCTTTGTCCCCAGGCTGTGGATTGATTGCTTGGGGATGGAAACTGAGAGAGCTGGGATGCACACTATCCAGGCCCTCTTACCAGGTGATGTGGGAGAGAGGTTCCATGTGCACAGGTCCAGGCTCCCCATCCGCTCTTGCAGAGTATCTTTCTTTTAAAAGCAAACAACAACCACATAAGTATCTTAGGCTTCCCAGCACTGAAGAATGTATTTTGATATTTCAGATTTAGTTTTCACTTCTGAAAGGTTTTTTTTGACTCCTGATTTGTGGCATATTTTAATTTTTCACCTATTTATCTAGAACGGCTTATAGTTCTTGAGACAGTGGGAAAATTTAGGAGCAGAGTAAAATGGTGAGATAACACAAAGGGAAGAGAAGATAAGAACATGTACATGTAATAAGTACATGACATGTTGCAGGTTTAGACAGAAATGTAGCCCTTCTCCATGTCAGGAAAGTCAGCTAGGTAAACTCCTTTGCTCTCCACAGAAGACATCTCCTTTCTCTCTCTGCTCTCATTTCTGTGGCCCATGAGCCCTGCTCCAAAATTAAAAAGAAGTCCCTGCTGTCCTTCATCCCAATACTTTCCCTATTCTTCTTCAATGTTAGCTGGTCTAAAAAGGTCGTTCTGCCCACAAATGTTTCCCTCGCAGGATAAAATTTGGCAAAGAAAACATCAGGACATGCCTATCATTTAAGTACTCCTACCTAGGTTAAAAAATGTATAGACTTTGAACCTCCTAACAGCTTTCAACTTATAAATTTCTTTTTAGACATGATGTGGAAAAATTCAACTTTTTTCACAATTGTATATAACAACAAATACATATTTTTTCCAATATCTCCTCTTTTAGAACTTTTTTTCCCTTATTTTATAACACAGTGCCCTGAATATTTTTGCTGAAAACATTCGTGAGACACAGCTGAGTTTCAGTCAGCCTTGCAGCTTTTTCATTTTGGTCATGACAAAATGTCAGTTTCCAGTGGAAGTGACTCTGATACTCTCAGGTTTCTTTGTAAGCTTAGAAGTGAAAAACTCAGCTATTTCTCATTTGTTTTGGCTGCTTTTACCTCACAAGAAATTCTGTCTTTTCAAAGTAAATGAATGTTTAGTTGCTGCTTTAGTTTTTACCTGTATTCTCAGCAGTTTGCTCATAGCATAGAGTTCTACATTGCAGTGAGGCACTCACTCATTTTGTTTATAACTCTGTGCTAAACCGTATGCTATTCTCAGAGGGAAAACTTTTCTTAGCTTTCCTACAAAATACCACAGAAACATTAATACATTTGGTTTATATGTAGTTTTTCAGCTTGTCAACCTCTAAAAAAATAATTTGGGTGTTTGTAAAGACAGCATGATTCACAAAGAATAGCTTTTAAAGTCCATGAAATTGTTTAAATAGCTTAAAGACCTCCTACAGTTTTTTACTTTATTTGTGAACTGTATGATACATTACATTCACTTCAACCAAATTTATGTTGTTGTTTTAGTCAGCAGACACACAGGGCATAAAAACTAATAACAAATTTTTCTGTCTAATATGCTTTACAGGCAGACATTGCTTTAAATTGTCTACATGTACCTCATTATGATCTGAGGTTTTTAATTCGTGGTGGAATTACAAATAAAACCAGCAGGAATCATAAACAGAAAAAAAATACCTGTTTTGTGTATTTGGGAAAATAAAAGCTTTTTCTGATAGTGAAATTGCTTTAGAAGTATGTGTATTTCATTGTAGATATTCTAATTTCTTCCTTCTATCACTTTTTTTTAGTGTAATCTTCTCTGTGCAATGTCTGACTTATAAATCTCCTTTTTGTCTGATTTTTTTCATACCTTAATCTTACTTTAAACACTCTACCATCTATAGCTGGTATAAAAGGGCCAAAGAAATGAAGTTATATCTATGCCACCTGGGAATCTCCCCAGGTATTGTTTTTATTGTTATACAATTGTGAAATCGTAGATTTTTGACTTTTCTCTTTTTACCATAAGAAGCTTCTCTTTTTGCTACATGGATTTAGCACATTTTTCATATTTTGTACTCTATTCTCAATATATTTCATATTCCTCAAACTGTACCTTTTTAAAGTCCAATATTTTTGTCCTCCTAGCCTTATGAATATTCTTGTCACTCCCTAAAATTTGATGCTGTTGCTCTACAATCACATGAATCAAATCTTCACCAACTTTTGTCTCATTAATCACACATATTTATTTTCTTGGGGATACATCCAAATACATGTCTGGCCTGCTTGATTGCTCAGCAGATTTGAAAAGAAATAGCTCCATTTTACCTCCAGAAATAACTTTCCATGGTCATTTCACAATTTCTATTCTAGTCTATGCCAGGGTAATTGAAGTCTTTATGATTAATGACGTGCCTCTTTAAGAGAAACTTTACAGATACAAACTTTTCCTGACTTGTCTCTTACCACACTGATTTGCACATTTTTATCTATTTCTTTATAACATAGTTTGTACCTTCTCCATCATACATTTCCATCCTGACTGCTCCCATTCTGCATGCAGAATATAATTTCTCTGATCTTAAAGATATATTGTCCTTTACTGCATATACTCTCCTGTTACTATGGTGTTTTCATTTCTGAGCCAGCTCTCAGTTAACCTACAGTAATTAAGTTATTTTTGTCTAAACACATATGGTTTCCACTCTGCAATCTTCTGTCTTTATATAATCCCAAAGAATTCATGTAAAACAAAGACTTTCTTGGTTCACTTTTCTGAAGAAAGTTTTCTCATCACTTTCACGTCACTATTTTCAACAGTCTGCACTATATTATCTTCATTATGACCTTCTAGAATAATTTATTCTCCTTTCTTTGTAACTGTGAATAGTGAAGCTGTTAGCCTGAGGATGTGCATGCATAGGTTGGGATCATTGTAGCTTCAAGGGACTCACCAGCTTGAAAATCTTACAGATCAAGGGATTGACAGATGATGAGCGTGATCCTTGACTAGACAGGAGGCATTCAGTATCTGGGAGAGAATTCAAGGAACACAGTCTATAAAAAAAGACAAAACATACTGTTGTGGGAAAGACGGATGTTAAATCTTTTTATAGCATAATTATCCATAATCAAATGTACCTCTAGATAAACAGAATAATGAAATAGAATCATTGAATGGCTTGAGTTGGAAGGGAGCTAAAAGATCACCTATGTCCTAATCCCATACCGTGAGCAGGGATACTTTCCATTAGACCAGGTTGCCCAGAGCCCCATCTCACCAATCTTCCCCTTCCAGGATGGAATAATTATTAGAAACCTTAAAACAAAGTATATTTTAAATAAAAGTCTTGGAAATCACTTGGGTTTTTTGTTTTGTTCTCTAGCTGATGATAGCCCCTAACCCTACCCTCACCCCCACACCTTCCCCATTTCTTTATCCCTCTTCTTTCAGACAAAAAAATGAAAGAAAAGAGTACATAAATGCCTTTTGTTTATATCAGCCACATTTTTTTTTTTACAGTTCTTAACAAAAGTCAGGAATAAAAGTGACATTTCTTACACCAAAAAATAAAATGGTGTGACATCATGTAGACATTAAGGGCATGAGAAGGTGACAAGGAGGATAATAGGTAGAGAGAGAGAGACCAAGTTCAAAACTCATGTGTAGCCTCCTGAGGCTGTTTTTTTTAATCTACTGAGCGTTTGGAGTTATCAGTTGCTAATAAAATCTAGTAGTTCACCACTAAACCTTGCCTTTAATTTGTAATTAATCTGTTGAGTACTTTTGCCCTTTCTTCGGTAACTGTGGAAAATAGTGCTGAAAACATCAAAGTCTCTAGGATTTTTCCCACTCTGAATAACTATTTACAGGTCCAAGCTTCCTCGGCCTTGTACTACAGATAAATTTGCACACTCTTTCTTTGAAGGCTTTTAGCCTCAGCCCTTAAGTAAATAAATAAATAAACCACTATCCTATTGCCCATGCCCTTTCAACAGAACACATTGTCTATTAAGATGAGCTATTCCCATATTGCTGAATGGCCATATTCAGCAGTCCATGAATTTGTAATTTAGCGTGTTTACTGCAGTCCTGGGATGTGTACTGCTTAAAATGCTCACTGGGGACTTTGTCATTTAGCTGTGTCATGTTATTATACTGTGTAATGAAACATAACCACATAATGCATGTAAATAACAAAGTGTCAGCTCCCTGCCAAAATATAAAGGGAATATAAAATGTGCCTTCTATCACAATCCCAGATAAAACAGCATAACAATCTTCTAGAGAAATGTAAAAGTTGACTTGTTGAAATTATTACTCTTCCTTTTCAGTTAAATACAAGCAAAAGGAGAAGGCTCTTCATTTTGTAATACTTCCCAATCTTTGCTCCCTACAATGTTTCTAATTCATGATTTTTATTTTTAACAAAAAAGAAAGACTTTACAGTCTTTCAGCTGTAAAGTACACACTCCTATACATATCCATCTTCTTCCTGGCTTCTTCCCTGCAGCTGTCCTCTTTCTGTCTCCCTTTGCTGCAATCTTGACTACAAATATTTGGTATTTTTTTTCTTTTCCACTTGCCCTTAGCTTGTCCTTAATACTTAGAATGAGCTAGGCTAAAGAAGAAAATCTGCCCTAAATAGATATATGCACACAGTAGCAATTTATTTCCAGATGAAATCTCAGTTCTCAAAATTCTGAGTTAAAGAAATCTTTCACATTCATTTATCCCCACTTCTTTAGTTGTGTTTCTTTCTCTCTCTTTTGTAGATTGCCTCATATTGCACATGGAAGCTCTCTCCAGTGTTCATAAATGAACATATACAAAATGTTTCATATACAAACACAAAAATACAATATTTAAGAAGAAGAATAAAGGTCTATCAGATAATCACTTGGACAAGCATACTTAAAAGACAATAAAGAAAACCAAAGCACGTGGCAAATATGCTGAAAGAAAGCAGTGAAGAACACAAATTTTAAGTGATATTAGATACATTAGAAGCAGCAGTAAACAAATTTGTGAGACAAGACAGAAAGTGAAACACTCTCTAACAAGCAGCTCCAGAAGAAATCTAACAAGTCTGCAGAATGCTAATTAAAAAAAACTTGAATTGAGGAGAGAAAAGATGAGCTAATTTTCTATTTGCAAGATTTTGTGAGGAAAAAATAAAAAGGAACAGCACTGTCCTTTTGACTGAAAATGACACTTTTTAATAACATGTTTTTGTCTAAAGTTTCTTACTTAATGTTTCAGGCACAAAAGAATGAATGCCATATGATATGTTCTAATATTGGCTCAAATTAAAAACACATTTTCTTCCACTTTATTTATTCCTTTTGTGGATGCCAAGAAAATCTGCATGTCTCTGCCTAAGCTGAGAATCGTTTTTTATGTTGTATGCTCAAATATTCACATCAGAGTGGTCATAAACTGTACATACTGTTTTCCACATCGGGGCACCTTCTTTCCACAGCATCCTAGTCTGGAAGCCTAAAATGGGGTTATGAGAAAAACAGAGCTTTGACTTCCCCTGCACTTTTTGATTGTGTAGATATTAAAAAGTAAAGAAGCCTGAAGCTTAAAAGGCAGCCATAAAATCCTGCAGTGACTTACTGGTTTTAGAAATGATATGCCATGTAAAATCCTTGCTGTCCTGGCAGATGTTAACTATTTGAATAACAATTTCTGTTCTTCTGTCTCCTCAGTCATACCTCTGTTTACAAAGGAAACTAAAACTAAAAAGAATCAAACCCAGATTTCATACATGGAAAAGCTGTAACTAATACAAATCCAACTTTACTCGGGTATAAAATATTCATAATGTTTTCCTCATAGTATAATCCCAGTAGAAGAGGGCAAAAAAAAGAGAGAAAAAAAAAAAACCTCTGTGTAAAATTAGGCAGGTAAATTCAAGAATCTTTCCACAGAAAATTGTTGATCCAAAGAGACTAAATTCATTGACAATTATCTGCTCAGCTCTCAGCAGAATGACAGTACGTCTCTTATTAATTGAATGAATTGTCCAATATGATGAAGTGCCTCAAAAACATTCTGAAAAACTGAATAATCTTAGTCTGTCTAGATGCTTTGGTATCTACACATTTTCTTCTTTCCTGCTATTTTATCTACTTGTAGTCAAATAAATTCAATCTGTCCAGTAATATAATCTGCTGAATAATCTATCCAATGAATTAAATCTTTCTATTCATAGATCATTTGGAGCAATGGGAGAAATAACTTCACTTTGTTTAATATAAAATAGAGCCAGACATATATTCATATATATGCATATATAATATATATGAATATATAATATATATATAAATATATAATATATATTCATATATATTCATATTTGTTTTACTTTTTTTTTTTACTAAAACGTACTTCTAATCCATAGAAGCATTTAACAAGCAGCCTGATTAAGTTTGGGATGCAACCCAATACCTAACTATTATTTAGGCTGATAACAAACAGTGCATGTCCCACCCAGCACAGTATTTTAGAGCATAAAAAATATCATTCTGACATTGCAACAATTATCCACTCACTGTTCAGTCTGTGAAATCATATAAGTCAAGTGGAGATAAAAACAGAATTAAATATGGGCTATCTTGTATTTTCATAGATTTTCATACATTTATCATCTACTTTTGAGGACTTAGCTGGTTAAACTCTTCACTGGAAGCAATTTGAAAGCTGACCTTTGCCTTTGAACTGTTAGTGAAAATTGTAACTGTAGTGTCACACCGAAATGTTGCCTCAGAAGCTTTCAGGCAGGAACAGTTCAGAATATGGATTGCTCTCAGGTTTAGCTGTCTGTTGTGATCATGAACTCCAGTTATTCCAGCACGCAGCAGGTCACCTGCAAAAGGTAGGTCTCTTCTCCTCTCTCTCTTTATCAGGAGCTGAGTCTGAAGAAGGGAGAGATTTTGGTTGTGTCTGGGAAGAGGTTGAACTCTTGAGAGAGAACTGTCCAGCAGGATTCTGGGAACTGGCACTCTGGCTTTTTCCAGACTGGATGAACAGATACATCACTGCTCATCCTTGACTGCACCAGCATTTTACAAGGGACTTACACGAATCTCATCCTTGTAGCAGCAAGCACAAGATCCTCTCACAGTTGTCTGTCCTAAGTACTCTGCTCAGGCTGAAAGACAAACGATTTCACACACTTACATCAGCAGCTGGCTGTTGCAGTTCACTGGAGTGAAGAAATAAAAACCACAAACACAACACTACGATGCTAGGCCAACCAGCAGATGCTCAGTGTGTCCTTGGTAAGTTTCAAAAGTCACCAGGGGATCATAAAGGAGATATACCCTGAGGATTGGAGGTGGAGCAGTTTCTCCTGGGGACTCAGCTATGATATGGCATCACCTTTATTTTCAGATGGTTACACAGTGTTAACTAACAGATTTGCATAATTTTGGGGCTGTGAAGGTGCAAGAGTGTGGACCTGCACAATTAAGCAGGTTTTCTTTCAGGAAGGGTCTAAATGAGAGAAAAGTAACTGAGTAACAGGAATGACAAGCTGGAGCCTAAAAGGTAACACTTTTCTGGCGGAATAAAAGACCCTCTGGAGGCACCTAAGGAAAGGTAGGGTTAGTCCAGGCAAAAACAAGGCAGGCTCACCGTGTCTGCAGGCAGGCAGGCAGACAGGCATCCCACTGTGCCCAGGATAGAAAATCAACAATTTTCAATAAAAGAATATGTTACCATCTTCCTTTCCAAATTATTTCACTTAATTTATCCTTCTGTGAGGTCTACCACAGACTTGGGTAATAGTAGTGATTGTTCCTCAACAAGCAGAAAGAAAAAAAATAGCACTTAGTCCACACCTCTGTCTCCAGCATTTTTGAGTGGTTTGGTTTTTTTTTTCCTTTTTCCTCTTACACTTGATTACCCACAGTTGATTTAATCTATTGTGGGGCAAAGGCAATTTCAGTTGCTTCACAATTACAGTTTCAAATTACTTCTTTGTATATACCCAATATTCACTTTTTTCCCCTGAAAAGCAATTCTTCCATCAGAGGAGTCTGCAACTCCTATTAAAGCAAAAATCTTTTCCATATAAGTGGAAAAATAAATTCAAACAATTTCAAAAGATTCTGTAATTGAGATTAAAATTCTGTTCAATAAGCAAAGTTTTGATTGATAATTCCAGTCCCTTTGTGAATATTTACTGAAAGTGAACATAAAATAAGGTCATGGACTTATCTGAATTGATTCACATACAGATGCATATTGACATTAAAAATATTTACAATACATATCCAGATTTCTGCATTTGAGGGTCTGGAGCAGAACAGATTTATTTAAACNATACGATGAAGTGCCTCAAAAACATTCTGAAAAACTGAATAATCTTAGTCTGTCTAGATGCTTTGGTATCTACACATTTTCTTCTTTCCTGCTATTTTATCTACCTGTAGTCAAATAAATTCAATCTGTCCAGTAATATAATCTGCTGAATAATCTATCCAATGAATTAAATCTTTCTATTCATAGATCATTTGGAGCAATGGGAGAAATAACTTCACTTTGTTTAATATAAAATAGAGCCAGACATATATTCATATATATGCATATATAATATATATGAATATATAATATATATATAAATATATAATATATATTCATATATATTCATATTTGTTTTACTTTTTTTTTTTACTAAAACGTACTTCTAATCCATAGAAGCATTTAACAAGCAGCCTGATTAAGTTTGGGGNCACAAACACAACACTACGATGCTAGGCCAACCAGCAGATGCTCAGTGTGTCCTTGGTAAGTTTCAAAAGTCACCAGGGGATCATAAAGGAGATATACCCTGAGGATTGGAGGTGGAGCAGTTTCTCCTGGGGACTCAGCTATGATATGGCATCACCTTTATTTTCAGATGGTTACACAGTGTTAACTAACAGATTTGCATAATTTTGGGGCTGTGAAGGTGCAAGAGTGTGGACCTGCACAATTAAGCAGGTTTTCTTTCAGGAAGGGTCTAAATGAGAGAAAAGTAACTGAGTAACAGGAATGACAAGCTGGAGCCTAAAAGGTAACACTTTTCTGGCGGAATAAAAGACATGGAATTCAGGGAGTGGAACTGGAGAGACCCTCTGGAGGCACCTAAGGAAAGGTAGGGTTAGACCAGGCAGAAACAAGGCAGGCTCACCGTGTCTGCAGGCAGGCAGGCAGACAGGCATCCCACTGTGCCCAGGATAGAAAATCAACAATTTTCAATAAAAGAATATGTTACCATCTTCCTTTCTAAATTATTTCACTTAATTTATCCTTCTGTGAGGTCTACCACAGACTTGGATAACAGTAGTGATTGTTCCTCAACAAGCAGAAAGAAAAAAAATAGCACTTAGTCCACACCTCTGTCTCCAGCATTTTTGAGTGGTTTGGTTTTTTTTCCTTTTTCCTCTTACACTTGATTACCCACAGTTGATTTAATCTATTGTGGGGCAAAGGCAATTTCAGTTGCTTCACAATTACAGTTTCAAATTACTTCTTTGTATATACCCAATATTCACTTTTTTCCCCTGAAAAGCAATTCTTCCATCAGAGGAGTCTGCAACTCCTATTAAAGCAAAAATCTTTTCCATATAAGTGGAAAAATAAATTCAAACAATTTCAAAAGATTCTGTAATTGAGATTAAAATTCTGTTCAATAAGCAAAGTTTTGATCGATAATTCCAGTCCCTTTGTGAATATTTACTGAAAGTGAACATAAAATAAGGTCATGGACTTATCTGAATTGATTCACATACAGATGCATATTGACATTAAAAATATTTACAATACATATCCAGATTTCTGCATTTGAGGGTCTGGAGCAGAACAGATTTATTTAAACCACAAAAAATAAAGTGCCCTTGCATGGAACACATATCTCAATGACTGAAGTGTTCAAAGTTGTGGCAAATGAAGCTTCAAAACCATGTTGCTAAAAAATATATCTCATAATACAGTACTGACAAATATAATTTAAAGCAAAGTCTGATAACCTGCCACTTCACTTGAAACTGTCAACATAATGAGCTTTGAAATATAATCAATAGTATTGATTTGAAGGTGATTTTCATAGACATAAGGGCCAGTTAAATAAAAAGTTAAAGGGGAAAAAAATTGTTTGTGATTTTCCAGTTTGTTTTGCTTTGAACCTGCTCGTATTATCTAGCTTCCATCTAATAAAAAATTCCTAACACAGACCATTATTTGGTGGTTGAAATTAATAGACCAGAAAAAAAATACTAGTTAATTATAAATTTTCTACTCTTCCATAGTTCACAATGTGTGTTAAAACTCCTCACGGTCTGATATTGTCAATAAAGTTCTGAATAATCATTTTCAGTCCTTGAAATATAGACTGAGTTAGGTTCAAGACAAATATTGAGTAAAAGAATAGTTTTGCTTTATCTAAACCAGGTCTAGCTGTTCTGATGCCTGCACTCTATTTTCCACTTGGGGATAGATTGTCACAGTCCTTTTTATTCTCTCCTGCTGGGTAGAACTGCCTGCATGCAATCTGAAGGAAGAAAATGCACTGCAGAAAGGAAGAGGTTCCCAGATGCCCTGGAAATTCCACCCTCAGGCTCAGGGCTAAAATGTCAACTACTGATCTGCTGCCTCCAAAGCATTTTTTCATGCAATTATCCCATCTATTTCTGATTTTAAAAATTCAGGCCACAATGCATACAACACATCAAAAAATGTTGCAGCTGCAGATCTAGGAAAAATGTGAAAAGCAGCTTCTATCTGCTGAACCAGAAAACTGAATAATGGGGTGAGCTCTGTTCCCATTTCTTCTTGATCCACCTCAGGGTTGCCTGGCTAGGGGTGGAAGGACAATTAAAATGTACCACCATGGAGGGAAGAAGGCAAGGGAATACTGGTGAGCTACAGCTGCCTCCTGCACTGGTGATGGGACACTGCCACAGTGCAAGTTCCTTGTAGGGCAAATTATAAATTAATAAATCCTTTTTCAGCGATTTAGTAAAACTATTTGATATTTCCGTCTTTCACTGTCTTTCTAAGTAAACATATAGTGGCTGATAAAAGCAAAATTCTCTGTTTTGCTCTAGTTTCTAATCATTCAGAAAGAGACCTCAGACTGACAGAAACATTAGTTTGCAGGTGATTTCTTTTTCTGTGGCTATAGGAAAAAAAAAAACAACTTACAAACTTACACCTTATATTCCATTCCTGTAAAGAAACCATGATAAGGGAAGCAGAGATATCAAAAAGCTGTGTCTAGAGAAGTCCTCCATGTGCAATGGATGCCTACATCTGCTGGTTTTTGTAGACAAAAATAAAAATAGTTGCTTTGGAAACACAGTTATGAAAACACTTCTGTTCTCTGTCATCTATTTTGGCTTGTCTAGGATTTGTTTTGTTTTTAATTCAGTAGATCCTGACTACATAACCCCACCTGTAGTTCTAATCAGTGATTACAAATATTGCAATTAGCTACTGTGGAAATGATTATGTTGTCACAAACAGAGGATTAGAACTTCATATGAGAAAAAATTATCAAGAACAGATGAATGCCTGAGAAAAAATTAAGATCTGGGTCTCATGCTAAGATTCTTAATAACAAAATAGAAAATGAATACTAACAAAGAGGAACCAGAAAAGTATTACCGCTTGCCTTTAATGCAATTTCCCCCCAAAGGTTATTAAAATCCATTGATTGTGAAATGTCTGTTCTCAGGCAAAGATTTAAACTGATTAAAATGCACAGTGTATTGGGGATTAAACCTTTATCCCATGACAAAGTTCCTCTCAATGGAAACATAAATGACTGGATTCTGAAATTCTAAGAAAATAATTTACTTAGAAAAGGAAAGCTGTTTAATTTTATCTACACCAATGCAAGAAATAAGGGACCAGTCCTGCTCTCACTTACAGTTCTTGGCCAGAAACAATATAAAAATTATTCTTCCTTAAAAGCAGCAATTTCCACAATTCTCTAGATTCAAACCCTGCTTTGGTAGGGCTGACAGACCTACATATTGGTGCAAATGGCTTCATCCTGTCATGTTCTCAGGAAGCAGCTACAGCCTATCTCTGGTATCATGAGCACTACCTGAAAAAAAAAACCCAAAAACATTTTCTTGTCAAAGATAAATTTGAGTGACTCCTAAAAGAATTGTGGTACTATTTACAGTTATAAATCATTCTTATTATATGAAATAAGTTTTCTGAAAGTATTCATTTTCAAGATGACTTGTTCTTTTATTTGGGTCAATGAAACTCCATTCACACAGCAGCAAAATTACAAGAAACTCAGTTGGTTTTGTTGTTTAATGCATGCCAGAGAGGCAAAGGTGATTGTTGTCCCTGGCAGACATTTAGCAGCAAAATAGCTGGTTCAATACAACATTCTGCATTCTGAGATGTGAAGATGGTATTGTGGGAGGCTCACCTTGATAATAGCTCTCATTATTTCCTTTAAGGTCCCCCATTTGTTGTTAATTCTGGACCTCAGTGTACACATATTTGTCCCAGATCAGATAAGGCATTTTTATCAGATCACAGACAATAAGTGCTTCTAGTCTCTTGATCTTTTAAATTTTTATCAAATGCTATATAAAAGACCTCTGTTTCTTTGGCAATCATATTCATCCAATGCTGATAATCCTTAGACTACAAATCTTACAATATATTTAAAATAACTTCAGATATGGTTTTGAAAAAAGCAAAGTCTCCCAATGTATTTGAGCTCAGTGTCATTTTGTATTTCTTAATAGGTAGGCAACAGCTTTCACTATATTGTATTAATACAAACCAGTACACACTTTGAAGAGATTCTCAGCTACATTTTGTTAAGTTTCCCTTCTCTTCTACCAGGCCTTTCAGATTATTTTGACTCAGTGTCTGTTGCCTCATACCTTTGAGACTCTGGATGGGCATGCTTTTAATATAAGACCATATTAATTTCTGCTGATACTATTCAAATTTTGTTTTCTATTATGTTATTTGAATGTGTATCTAATTCACACATGCATTTATAGAAATAGACACACACAATAAACAGAAAGATTAATTTGTTTAATCATACCTGTGCTTTTCCCCTGCCAGCCCTGATTAGATGAGTTTAGCAGCACTTTTTTAACTGCCTGCTAATGTTCAGCTTAGAATGAATGAATGCCTCATTGTAACCTTTTAATCTTTTGTGGAAACATTGCCCATTCTGCTGTGTGAACTCATCTCGCCTCATTCCACTAGGTCTTTGGGTACATTGCACATACTCTGTCATTGCTTAGATATTCCTTCACCATATCTTAGCACCTCCTCCCACTGTTCCAGATTGCAAAACTGGTTCTTCAACCTCAGTTCCACACTCAAGGCTTGCATTTTCCCATATTGGTAAAAAAAAAAAAAAAAAAAAAAAAAAAAAAAAAAAAAAAAGAGAATCCTTCTCATCAATTTAATGTTCCCATTGAACACAGGGAACTTCAAATATTCCTAGCAGTTTTACAGTCAATCTATTCTACATGAGTTAAGTGGAAGCTATTAAACACATCAAGCGCTTCAGAGCTAGCTATTGTTAGAAAGAAGACTACCTCTCTGAAACTGTGCTTTTTCCTGACATCCCTTGCTAGCAAAGGCAGAGTGAAGTGCTGTTTAAAACTCTTCTATTTCCAGGGAGTTTCAGCTCTCATGAAGCTTTTAACTGCCTGTTTTTCCACTGCAGGTCTTTTCTTTGTGGCTCCTTTTCCTCTGTTAACATGCAATATCTATTGATCATTCAATGTTTCAGTGCTGTTTTGCACCATAGGTGCTTCTTACTGCCCTGTGTTCAAAGCAGATTGGTAAGCCTGGGCAACCCAGGTAGAGTCTGAGGTGTGACTTCTTTCCAACTGCATGTTAAAACCATAAGAGTCATCTTTGGTCTGACCAGGTCCTCTAAGCCCTGTGTCCATCTCTTAGAGAGAACAAAAGGAGGTTTCTGACAAGAGTATAAGAACAGAGTTACCATATGCTTTGCCTTGAAGTATCCCCTTTTTCCTCCAAACTTTTTTGCAGTTCAATTCCTGATCATATATATATATATTTAGAAATCTCACTAGGATTTCTTTTCCATGAATGTCATCATCTTTTTCTGGGATCTTTGTAACCTTAAATAATTGCAGCAAATTCTGGCAAAAAGTACCACAACCAAACTATTGCAGGCTGTTAAACTCACCTATATCCTGGCTACTTTTGACCCCTTCCTCTCCTGTTCTTCAGAAAAGAAAGATGCAGGAAAACAATCATTTCCAATCCCTAGCTACCCAAATCTGCTTAAACCATGCCTACTCATTTTTTTTTCAAACAGAAGGCTTCTCTTTCTCTTACTTGTTTTTCACATGAATGTTAATATTTGATAATCCTTATTGCCTTTCCTCAGACTATTTTCAACTGTGTGTTCTCCAAGTTGTAGAGGACCAGAACTGCAACACTGTATGACCAGTGGCTGTTCCACTGGGTCACTCCTTGAATTTCTGTTTCCACTTAGGCTTGACAGTGCTCCCAAGGCACCCAATTCTGACTCTGTCAGAACTGGCCACTCAGTCTCAAATGTCACATTATCGTGTGCTTTCAGTGTTGGCTTTAGATTGGCAGCACAATTCTGCTGCCTTAAACCTGTGTAAGAAACCCCAGGAAGAAGATAATCAAAGCAAAGAGATTTTAAATTTGGGGTGTAAAGAGCATTGCCCTTTACTTTGCAAGTAAAATATTCTTCTGGCTTTTTTGAGCTTTCACACACAGAGTTGTAGTAAGCAAAGAAGCTTTCAAGTCTACATAGAAAAAGAAAAAGCACTAGCAACATCCAAAGTAGAAACACTACAGCCTCCATCAGTAATATGTACTTGTTCTTAATTCAGGTTTGGATAGAACTCTCCATACTGTACTAATGTGCTGAGATTACACAAATAGGCAGTGCCTTTGCAGTGGCAGTTCCACTCTTCTGCCTTTGCCTATTTTTTTGTGTTTTCTCTTGTTTTCTTGTACCTCAGGTATTTTTCTTGCTTCTTTGAAAATTATTAATGCTTCTGCAAGGCTCAGTAACTTGAGTTTATGGAGACCTTTTTCTGATAAGTGAGAGTGATAGCACTGGACTCCATGGCAGACTCAATAATCTCTCTATTCTTATATTTATAATAATAAATATTTGAATGCTACATTAATCTCCTTTTAGAAAGCCATTGCAAAAAGCAAAGACTCCTGTTTGAATAAGGCTGTAATACTATCAACCACTCAAAGATATATATCTAATATTTGTTGTAATGTTCAGTAGCAAGACTAAGCTATTACTGGAGCTAGAACATGACATGGGAAACTATCTGAAGCTCTTGTCAACCAGAGATTTGGGGAATAGAAAATTGCTGTAATTACTGGTCATTTTGTTTTAAAATATCAATTTTATTTAGCAAGTTGGCATGGCCTCCTTCTATTGATGACTATATGATGCTAAAACAAAACTAATTTTCCTAATTTTTATTTTGCATTTTTCTAAAAGAAAAAAAGTCAACAAATAGAACAAACCTATCACGTCACTATTAACAGATAATTCCAAAATGAATCTGCTGGTTTTGGCTGGAGCAGAGATAATCTTCTTCAGAGAGGCTAGTGTGGGGCTATGTTTTGGATTTGTTCTGAGTATGGGGTTGATAATATAGAGATGTTTGTGTTGCTTCTGAGCAGAGCTCACACAGAGCCAAGCCCTTTCCTGCTTTCCATACTGGTGAGGAAATTGGGGTTGCATGGGAGGTCAGGAGGAGACACAACCAGGAGAGGTCACCCAAAGTGACTTAAGGGATATTCCTGTGACATCATGCTCAGTATAAAGAGTGGGAAAAGAAGGAGAAATTTGAGGATGTTTTGTGTGACAAGGTTTGTGTTTCCAAGTCACCACTACATTTGGTGCTGCCCTGCTGTCCCAGAGATGGCTGAACATTTGACTTCCCATGGGAAGTGATGAACTAATTCCTTGTTTTGTTTTTCAGGTGTCTTCATCTTTTGCTTTCCTATTAAACTGTCTCTATCTCAGCCCATGAGTTTTCTGATTCTATCTCTGATGGAGTAAGCAAGTGGCTGCGTGCGGCTTGGCTGCTGGCCGGGATTTAGCCACAACAATTTGTGTCATGCTTGAAGAGTCAGAACACTTCAAGCATGCATCAGGAAGATAAGCTTTTGTGAACCCCTGGAATTTCTTTTAAGCTCTGGTGAAGTATCATCTTCCTCATCATCCAGTTGTCCCAGGATTCCCTTTGACAAATACTTTTAATTGTGATATATCCACTGAAATTGTATATGCTCTCTCTCTCACCTCTTTTCTGCCATGGCTGACCTTGCATATCTGAAACTACCCCTAGAAGTGCATTTTATAACACCTTTCTCAGAGATTCAGAAATATTTAGTAAATATTAAATCATTAGCTAATTCCAGACCCTCGTAGAAACTGAAGAATATTTATGAGCAATTCTGTTTCCCAAACTCCACTGCATAAATCAGAAAACACATATGATGTATCAGACATCACTTGAGAAGAGGTTCAAACAGGGACTAAAGCATTTTGCCTCTGAATATAGCTCCAGGAAGAATGTAAATCAACAGTACATTGAAACATGTATCTTCCCTGTGTAGGGTTCTTATGAGACCTTGGGTGATTAAGCAACTTGACTTGGAGCCTTATTCCAAAAGTCAGTGCTTGTCACAGCTAACAGGCTCAGTGTTGAACAAAGAGAGTGGTAACTGCTCAGCAGCCAGCACAGTCACTAGCAGTATTTTGGGTTTCCTTGGAGCTTGCCAGTCAAGCACTCAACCTGCCTACCTGAGCATGTAAAATCTAGAGAGATCAGAGTATGAGATGGTACTGCTGGAGGCTATAAAAAGCAGGCTGCATTTTTGTCATGTCTTTGAAAGTTTTCTCGAAATGCAGGTTTGTCACAAACATTGTCCTGCAGCTTGTGGTTATCAAACACAAGATCCAAAAATACAGATGGGATTGTAGCTATCAAACTATTGATTTCTTTTTTATATTTAAAAAAAAGTGCACATAGAGGTTCAACATATGGACCTCTTATCATTGCCATTTCTGTATCATTTTTGAAATTCCTTATAACTCTGGATTTGAATTTAAGGGGAAAAAAATTATATAGAAGGCTACTAACAGCTCACTGTCAGGGCCACTATCACACATTAAGTACATTAGTTTGTGGACTCTTCCTAGTGGCAGAGTCCACACCAAATCTTTTTTTCCTGCCAATAATTAATGCTATTAATACCTTCCTTCCCTGCTGCAACAGTGGTAGCAGGCTTTGAGGCCAAGACACACTTTCCTGCCTCTGACCCTCCCTCTCTTTTAGAGATCTGTCGTATCATATTAGAAAAAACAAATTGACAGACAAAGAGCCTAATGGATCATCTTAAGCCCACAACAAGGAAAAATTTTTTTTCCTTTAAACAGTTAAAAAAAGAATAACTGTGCTCCTTTGATACCATTCTGCCTTCCATCCGACTGTGCCATGGGAGATGGAGAAGTTAAACAGTGCATGAACCTGTCTCTGTAATTCATTCCTCTCTGGGCATTTTCAAACTTACTCCACAGTATCTTTTGGTCAACTTTTAAAAAAACTTTCAAGAAATACTGTATTAATTTTGATTCAAAAATCATTAAAATAAGGGGACCAAAACCTGTTTTTTCTGTATATAACAAGCATTTTTGTACAATCTTAATTCATTTTGAAGAAATAACAGATAGCTATGAAAATGGTTGTGTTATAAAAAGCAGAATAGCCACTGAATAACAACCTGAGAATTCTATGGTTTATTAAGACAGCATTTGAAACAACACACTTTCACATGAAGGTCTTCTTACCCTTACTGTATGTGACTGAGAATTAGGTTTGATACAGTTTCTGTCCTGCCATATGATGCTGAAATCACCACACACTCACTGCCACTGTCTCTTAATGACAAGGAACAGTTTTTCAATGTATCACAATAAGCATGTAAAAATTGAGGTGGCTGCCCAAAATATTTAATTTTTTTAATATTCCAACTGGCCAAGTAATTTTGAAAAAATTGGGTTTCTCCTAAAGCTTCTTACATTTCTTAACTTAGCCTGACTGGAAAGTGGCATGAAGTCCTCATTGTTTTATTATATACATACCCACTTCTTTATATGAAGGAGTTCTGAGATGCTTAAACATAATTAAATACAGTAGAGAGTAACCATATGTTGCAGGGGTAAAGATAGAAAAGTAGTGATGCTTTATCTTGAAGAAAGTGCTCAGCATGAAAGAAATAAGCATTTATCATTTTGATGAAATATTTAGGACATTATATTTTTTTTTTTAATTTTTTTAATGAAGCAGATGAGTCTTGGCCTTCAATACTTCCATTACGGCATTCCCACATAGTTAGCCCATACTTGTATAATCATGTATATTTTATATATAGGCCACCTGCACATTTCTCTTCCTCCCGAGACTAATAGGTGAACAGCAGGAACTATATTTCTGCAAGCAAGCGTGGGGGGAGGTGACGTTGTTCATTGAAGTTTAAATCTCTACTTACGTTCCCAGACTGCTGCATCTCCAGCATATGGGGATTTTTCAGCTTTACTAGCAGTAATTTGTAGAAGCTCAGTGTATAAACTCTTTCTTTCCTCCATCCTTTTTAAGTGTCCTTTTGCTTCTTTTCTTCTATTCTTCTTGCCCATGGTAGCATGAAAGTATTTGAAGATGATGAAGTGAAATGTTTGATCTTTTTTGCAGTGTTTCTGCCTGGACCCAGTGCATTATCTTGTGTGTCACTAGATAATACCTAGGGGGAAAAAAGGCCCTGAAAATATAAAAATAATCATATATGAAAAAGATTTCATTTTTCCCCATTGCTTCTGAATAAATTTAAACAGCTGCTGACAGCTCAAGAAAACTTTGAAAAATTGTTCTTTTTAGAAACTATTGTAATATATCACATTTTCCATATATTTCACTTTTCTTATTCTCTCTTCTCAAGACATTTACATGAGAATGAGATCCTTCTTTACACTATTTTGCTGACTCTGACTGGTGTTGCACAGCTTTGGTTCAGGCTGATTGGACAAGACTTCTGGCAGTGCTTGTGTCTTTTCTTCAGTAGCAAAGCTTGTGGTTAGTCAATGAGGTCAAGGAGCAGGAAGTTCATCTTGTTCCTGCAGTCAGTGAAGTGCAGAGTCCATTGCAGTTCCCAGAAGTAGGATAACACTTATGAACCTGACTATCTGGACTCCTCACAGTTTGATGGAGCCAAGATCCTCCTAAGTCCTTGTGGGGCTCACTTCTGTAAAGCATAGCCCCTAAACCCCCAGGCTAATGCAGCACAGCACTTACTCTCCTAGTTAGTTCCTAGTATGCTGATTACCACTTGCAGATCTGGGCCAAACATACTTGGTCTCATGCAAGACTGAGCGTTGCCTGTAAATAAAATTAAACAAAGTGACTTTCCCGCTGTCAAGTGTTGACATATCTGATATGCATGGAAAGTTCTACCTTAACTTCATTTGTTTGTGCCTCTCTGTACTTACTGGTTGATAACCAAACGGCCTGAAAAACCTTAAGAAAGGCTGCTCCCTTGTGGTTTTTCTAGCTAGGCAAGAATGAGAATTTCTTATAAAATCTGATATTAGGCAAGTTCTTAGTTCAAGATTTTAATCCCAGAAAAAGCATTGATGATAAATGCAATAGGGAAGCCAGTAGTATTCATGTGCTCCCAGGTGTCCAAATATTTTAGCAGTTCTCAAAGGATTAAAATGGTAAAGTCAGTTATCTAAACTGCACAGCATCTGCTCAAGCAAAATGGAACCTCTGAACCTTCTCACATTTTCCATGTCCAGGGACAAACTTCCCTATGATTCAGGGGAAGATTCCTAGAAAGCAGCTGCTGGGCCTTGGGCCAACAGACCAGGCCAAAGGGTAAATTCACACAGCTTCCATCTTGCTGGCAGAGCCCTCTCCCAAGGCATACCAGAACTCTCAGGGACAATCTGGAGCCTCAAGCTTTATGTGGCTGGGCAGAGAGTCAGGCTGGACAGCACAGGAGAAATGAGGGCAAAAGTATCCATATAAGGATAGAGGTTTGGGCACAGAGGGACCTGATCATGTTCAACAAAGGGAAGTTCAGGGTCCTGGGGAGAAATAATCCAAGACACCAGTACAGGTTGGGGGCTGATCTGCTGGAAAGTAGTTCTGCAGAGAAAGACCTAGGAGTCCTGGTGGACAACAAGCTGTCCATGAGCCGTCGGTGGTCCTTGTGGCCAAGAAGGCCAGCAGAATCCTGAGCTGCACAAAGAAGAGCACTGCTAGCATGCCACAGGAGGTGATCCAGCCCCTTTGCTACGCCCTGGTGAAGACAAATCTGGAGTGCTGGGTCCAGTTCTGGGCTCCTCAGTACAATAAGGACAGGTAGCAAATCCAGTGGAGGGCTATAGTGATGATCTGGGGGCTGGGTCAACACTTCTATGAAGAGAGACTGAGGGAGCTGGGGCAGCTGAGCCTGAAGAGATGGCTTATCAATGCATAAGGAGGATATTATCAATGCATACAAACCTCTTAAGAGCAGGTGTCAAGAGAATGGGAGCCTTTTCATTTCAGACCAGCAACAGGACAGAGGGCCATGGGCACAAACTGAATCATATGAAGGGAGAACATTTAGAGGGTGGCGCAGGATGGGAACAGGAAGCCCAGAGGTTGTGGAATCTCTTGCTCTGGTATGTGAACCTGTGCAACCTGCTCCAAGAGAACCTACTTTAGAAAAGGAGAGGACTAGATTATATCCAGAGGTCCCTTCCAACCCCAAGCATTCTGTGACTCTGTGCGACGCTTCTAGAGGTGGAGAGTTAAAGTCCCCACTCTGAAACAAGTGAACAACCAAAAGAAAACAAGGAACAATCAGAAGAAGAAAGAAATTGAATGTTCTGAAATTATAACCAGTTTTGATTAATGTCCTAGGCCCACACAAATTAATTTAGCAAAATATGCTTTCCACATGCATTAGCAAGTCAATGGCATTTATCCATGCAGATCTACAAACTAAGTTGTGTAGACTCTGTGAATGTGTTAAAACTAATAAGCATACCTGAATTAAATATACAGTTGGAAACTGCAGACTTAGGGACTTTGTAATACCATATGGAGTCTTTCAGATGTAAATTACCAGCTGAAATTCAGCCTGGGTCAGTAAAAATCCAAATTGTTGCATTCTAATAATTGTTCAGTGGTCTATATGAAATTAGTTGATTGACATGTCTACAAATTACAAACACAATTGCTGCTAATAGAGCCTCTCAGAGAGACTGGAAATTTCATGGGCATGGAGAATGAACTGGCAATTCATCCTCAAGGTGAACTCTTCAAGTCAGGAAGAGGCACCTGGGGGAGCTGTGTAGTGCTACTTTTCATGCTCAGACTGTTCTGATTAATTATTATCCTTTATTATTTGTACAGTCCTCTATTGCAGTATCACCTTTAAGCAGAAATCTTGGATCATTCACTTTATCAGGAATGACAAACACACAGTTCTAGCATCAAATTATTTGTACTTAAAAGTCCATCTATAAACTGCTCTGAAAATGTAGCTAGATTCCTTAATACAAAGTAAGGTGAGATGACAAGAAGATACGGGAAATGAGTTTGAGAACTGTCTAAACTTTACGACAAGGTCATATCAAGGAATTAATTTTCTACTGTAGCAGTCTTCTACTTTTCCAGAGTTCTAGTATGCATGTCAGAAAAGTGTTAAGATACATATTATATTACATCTGTGACTTTCAGAAGCTACTTTCCCGTATGAGAAAACTATTTTAGGAAAGAGATTTCAGATTTCTAATCTCAAATTGGTCTGGTATGAAGGTATCTAGAGGGTAAGTCCTATGAGGAACAGCTGAGGGATCTGGGGTTAATTAGCCTGGAGGAGGCTCAGGAGTGACCTTCTCACTCTCTACAATTGCTTGAAATGAGATTTTAGCAAGGTAGGAGCCCCTTGTCCCAGGCAACAAGTAACACAACAAAAAGACACAGCCTCAAGCCATGCCAGGAAAGGTTCAGCTGGACAAATTTCTTCATAGAAAGGGTTGTCAGGAGAGCATTGGAAGAGGTGGCCCAGGGAGATGGTGAACTCAGCATTCCTGGAGGTGTTTAAGGGAAGAAGGATTGGATGTGGCACTTAGTGCTCTGGTCTAGTTGACAGGGTGGTTTATTCAAAGATTGGACTCGAGGATCTTGGAGGTTTTATCCAACTTAATTGGTTATGTGATTCTGAGAAAAAAGGGTAACAAGATTTTCGGTGTATATAGTCACAAATGTACATGTTTTGAAACCTTTTGCATATGAATACACTGAAAAACTTATGCTTAAATTGGATTGCGTCAAGAATTTCACTGACAGTAGATGTGATGGGTTTTAATAGAAATTAAAACATTGCATCCATTATTTATCTTTTTTTTTCTCTATTCTGGTTTTTTCATGTTTAAAATGAGATTTAAATACTGCTAAGAAATTACTTTTTCCATATCTCTGTTTTACATATTCTTGTGGTGACAAAAAAAATGCGTCCTATATTGGCTTTATGGCTTCATTGACTTTCTACATTGGCTTATTGGCTTCATTAGCTTTATATCTTATCCCTTATAAATCTGATAAAATATTCACAGAGATAACTTCATCCAGTGGATGATGCAGGGCCAGGATCAGCTGTCATGGGACAGATGTTACCTCCCTCATTGCACAACAGTGTGCTTATTGCTTCATCCCATAGCTCTAGCTCCCTGAGCTCTTTTGTCAGATCCACCCCAGGGAGCACAGTCATTACTGGTACAAAATAAAGCAAGGAAAAAGAAAGAGAGTCTAGTGTATAATTTTTCCTCAAAACAATCACCTCTGTGAGATGCTGTTGAAACACAAGTTAACTTCAGTCCTGACAGAGCACTGGGCAGTTCTGCAACATTAGATCTACCGGCATTTTAAGAATAACTTACACATCTGACAGAGATGAAAACACCTAGATGAGTGGAAGATGAACGCCCACACTGGGGCTGGCAGCATATGAAAGCCTCTCTTCCCAAGAACTGATGACATTAACTAAAAGGGAGTCAGGACTCATGCTTTGCCTCTCAGTGGAAAGACATTGCTTAAGCGACGGTGAAATATTGCTGCTCAAAGGGAGCGCGATGCCTGCCTAAGCACTCATGTCATATTCCGCTTCACACCCAAGCACAAAGCCCAACCCATTTCCTCTCTGTCTATACCAGGCAGGGTTATTAAATCACTTAAAAGCTTGCGACTCCTTCAAATGCATGTGGCCCTCTTTATTGAACACTGCCTTATTTAATAAGTGATTGCACTGTGATTTGCACCAAATATTCCTTCTTATTTTGTTTATGTATGTTTCTGACCCGTCAGCTTTCAATCTTCCATATAGTTTGGAAAAGAGATACTCTGTAGGATGGCTTCAGCAGGTTAATGTAAAGTCTTCATTTCTGCTGTCCTGGTTTTTCTTTTCTGGCAATTTAACTAGCCTTCTATGCAGAATTATATAAATTAGAATTCCCTTTGTCAAGGCTTGCTATTTGCTAATATATTATTTTTATCTAAAATTTAATCACAGTTTAGATTAAAAAAATTTAAAAACCACATAACATACTATGCTAAAATGATCCTATTGTTTATATTTCTTTAACAGAATTGCTAGGAAAAAAAATATAATTTGTGACAAAAAGATATGTTACTCTGGAGATATGTTAATCACCATAATTTTTTGTTGAAAATAGCATAAACCAAAATGTAAATTATGTCTTTAAGACCAAAAAATGACATCTTACATTATAAAAAACGCAACCAGAAAATATTTAATACTTTGGCTACTATATGGTGGGCTGGGGAAGGACACCAAGGCCAAAAGAATCAATAAATGCTGAATGGGTTTTATTATTACCCTTTCTATAAAACAATATTTAGAGGAAACAGAAATATTTTTCTCCTTTTTAAAATGGTCACAGACAATACATTTTTCAATCACTACAATCTGTCTTATGGCATATGAATGTTTTATATCACATTATTCCAAATGCATATTGCACATCTTGCAATAGAAAACTTATCATGAGAGGTATGTATCTAAGAGTACAAATTTGCCTGAGATATGAATGTCCCTATACAGAAAGGTGCATAAGCATACATTGTCAAGGACCCCTTTACCTTGCTAAAAGTTAGATATATAACTATGATGTTCAACCAAGTCTTAACTTTAGCCCAAGTCTTGATTTTCTGGGCAGTAATTTTAAAAGGTTTTCACTCTATAGTAGAGATTTCCCCAAGAAGTAATGTTTTTGGGAAAAATTGGCAGCAAAGGAATACTGATATCTAACTCACTACATCCACTCCATGTTTCCCCTAACAATTTAAAAAAATACTTCCTAATAAATATTTTGTGGAAGAAAGTCTTTTATATTCTGTATGGTTTCCTGTGCTCTGGCTTTAAATGTACTGGCCCAGACTTAAAGACCAAGTAAGAAAGGCATTTTTCTCTAGCTGTACATTTGTACTCTAGCTGTACAAAAAAAGCATTTTTGCCGTCAATAAAATAATGTCAATAACAAAATTCTTCACAATGACATTAAATAAACAAATAAATAAATAAACAGATAGCTAGATAAATAAATATCCCCACTTATTTTCCCTTTTTCATTTGCTTTTCTTTTAGATGCCCTCTACCAAAAGCAGTTCTTATTAGGTTTCTCTCTGACAAGAGAAAAATATAACATAAAACTGGAAATTTCACGTTTGATTTTATTATAACTTAGGGCTTCTGCCATATAAGAAGCTGCAATTTTCTATTTATTCCATAAAATAAATGTATTTGCTTTAAGATGTGTTCTCATCTTTTACATTTCCTGCCTCATAAGTCACCTCAGATTCTTGAAGATGAAAACATAAACTGAAATACTGAACAAGGTCATTCCTCCAGCAGTCTTACCAAATCCAGATCATGTAGAGAAATTATTGTATGAAGAGGTAGAAAACAATTTTTTTAAAAGGAAATTTTTTGCCATTCTTTTCTTAGTAATTTTTCATTTGTTTTGTTTCACTGCAATAAGGGGCAATGCTGCTTTGGAGAAGGAAAAAGACTTCAGAAAATATGAGTCTGAACTTAACAAAGAAAAAATCAAAGCTAATATGCTTTGGGATTTGAGGGGCAGGGGGTTATGTTATTATTTTAGGCTCTATTCTTTGCTCAGCTACTGTTCCATAAAAGTACGTTTTGAGGGTGGACCCAGCAAAACTATGTGTTCAGGGATTTTTTATGCTTCCAACTTGCTGGTTTGTACCTATTTGCAGAAATGTTTAGATCAAACACTCTTCTCCACTCAGTGCTACCAAACCAGCTCATGTCTGATGTCAGGAAAGATGTGCAAGCTTTCTTCAACAAGTGGCCATGGTAGGAGACATTCCTAGGGATGATTTCTGCTGCAGCAGGAACAGTCAAATCAGAGACTTTCAAAAGCACATCAGCTCTTTCATTGATAGATTCCTCTGCCAAAATAGCTTGGAAGGAAAACTTCATTTAGATGTTCTGGTGACAATAGCAATAACTTCAGGAATCAGTGATGAAAACCAGTTCCCTGTTTGGCCTTTAGGACAGTGATTAGATCAGAAAGAACCTGATCCTCACAGGGTTGTGCATGCCTAACTTCCTCTTAAATAGTCATATGTCTTATACTCCTTTGTGGAGCTAAGCCTTTCTATTTTCACATCTCAAGGTGTGTCTACATCACAGGTTAGAATTAAGACTGCTTTAATTAAATTCAGGAGCTAAAGAATATAATAAGCCTGGAGCTTTTATACCAGATACCAATATGATGGGTAACAGAATAACTTTCTGGTTCTGCAACTCAAAGTACATGCTCTGGGACCAGTCAATTAGCTCTACATGGTATTTCTTGTTAGGGTACAATAAATTCAGTGCTAACTTTGGAGTCTTGGAACATGGTCCGTATGTATTGTATTCGCACAGAGTCCCATCCTTAATATAGATCCAGATTATTTACCTAATTCACAAGGCCTCAGATGAGGATGAGGTATACTGATGAAAGTGAAGCACTGGATGGCTATGACTTTAAGGCTGAACTAATAACTTTCGTCAATTTTAAAATACTATAAAGAGCAAGTATTGGACAAGCCCTACAAAATGAGGTTGTTAAGCTGAATGGTGACAATATTGGTTAAAAGAAGAGCTCCAGAATAAGTTAAAATTATTATTGCTCATCCCATGCTAAAAGAAAAAAATACATTTTTAGAGAAAATTCTGGAAACACATTATAATTTTTCTTAGATTTATTCCCTTTGCAGACTGTTTCTATTTAGCAGGTTCAACAAGGAACATCCAAAAAAAATGAAGTTTTTCTTAAACTTACATGGCGATGAAAAACCCAGTGCAATAGTCACCCACATCACCTCAGGGTTTTTTTCTTAAATTAAGTTCTTCAGTCGTAAAATCCAAAAGGTAAACTTTGATTAGCCCTACTTCCAAATGTATTTGCCATTTTTGGTACTGAGGCTTTACCTGCCTGGTGAGGGGGCTTTTGTTTGGTTTTGGTTTTGGATTTTTTAAAATGAACATGAAGAGGAATTGGTTTTAAAAGTAGAAATTCTGAATTAATTCAGGAATGCCAGATACTGTGCAATTAGCAGTGTTTAAGGAAGCATGCTGCTGGGCTGAAATCAGGCCTTGACATAGTGCATGGAACAAAGATAATGTAATAATATGCAGAGATTTTCATCCAAGGACCACAGAGCTTTAATAGAAGTGTGTAAGTTGCTAATAAGATTTCTGGTTTACAGCAGAGGAAATTGGGCCTAGATATTTGACCTTTTTTATTCGCACAGAGCATGAGTTTCCTGCAGCTGTTGCCAGAGTCACCTATTTACTGCTCTAAGTAGACCAGAGCATTGCCTGGAGCTAGAAAATCCATCCTAATGAAAAATAACATGCTTCTGATTTTGTTTGAGAAAGTAGTTTGAAAGTCTTTGGCCTCTGGAACAGAGCCTATACAAGGATACCCCAGGTTTAAGTTGGATTTTATGTCAGCTGTATGACAAGTGGTCTGGGAGCCAATGATTGGCCAAATTGTCAAAAAATCATGGAAAATCCCTGGCAACCAGACCAGACCCCACTGCCAGTGTGGTGAGTCCCTGGGTTCCAGCCAACTCCAACCCCACAGCTGTAGATTTGTAGTTCTTTGCCTCCACTGTAGAACATAGGACTCCCTGGGAATCCTGACTTTAATATCTTGAAAGAGCACTGAATCTAAATGTCAAGGACATCTTTAGTTCAAGTAACAGGTATTCTACAACATAACCTTTTTGTAAATGTTCATGTAGTTTTATATCCTTGTTGTCAACCTGAAAAATGTTGATCAAAATAACTTAGCACACACATAGATGCTCATAAAATCGGTGTGCAGGAAGGAAAAGAATAGAATGGATTTCTCAATAGAAACCTGAAAAATAGGCATAGTAGTTATACCTGCTGACTTCTCCCAAAGATGTGCTGATTCTTTCAGTCTTTATCAAAGAATCAGCCAAGTGTTTTTAAAATGTTTGATTAGCAAGGGTTCTCAGTGTGGAGACAATTAGACACTGCTCTATCTATTAAAATGATGAGATTTGATGAGAAAAGTTAGATAATTCTATCCCAGCAGAGGGCTATAACAATTACTTTTTGAAGAGATAAGATTATTCCAGGAAAGGGTTGTCTGAAGTTTATGGAAGATACACGAAAGGGAGACTTGTGCAGTAAGTTTTGTTCTGCACTAAAGACATTTTCTAAGGAAAATTATTGAGGAAAAAAACACTTTTACTTTCTGAATGCAATTTATGCTTTGCAAAGTATGTGAACCACTTAAGTATGTGATTCCTTCAAACGCATTCCTGGGATTAAGCAAAATGCTTTATAAAGCCTGTTTATTATGAGAAACCCCTGACATATCTGTATTCTTAATATTTTGTATGCTGCTAAGATCCCAGGCTGGGATTTTCTAGGCAGTCTAAAGGAATTATGCTCCACACTGTTTTGAAAATCCTAGCATCAGGTGGTTGTATTAAAATTGCCTACTCATACGTCTGGTAAATATGCAATTTTTTTAAATAGCTCAGTTCTGTTGCAATATAAATTATTGTTACGGTCTTTTGGTAAACTAAAGAAAATTATAAAGAAACCAAACAAAAGTGTTCATGAGCAATGTGTAACCACAATGAAAAGAACAGCGTCTGGCAACTTTGAAAGATGACACGGGTTTAAGTGACCTGTATTTACACCTCTGCCAAACAGAATGCAAAGAGCCATCAAGTCCCTGTAGAACTGGACAAGAAAGAAAAATAGTGTCTCTGCAACCCCTGTGATAAGAGGGAGAAATAAAGATTGGCTTTTAAATCCTCTTTCATGGTTCCCTTATAATATAGGAAATCCTTGCTGATACACAGAGTCAACTTTGTTTTCTGCTTTCATTGCATTATACGTCCAGATAAGGATATTTTAATAATAACTATATTTCTATATAAATTATAATAATAATAATATTTCTATCCTGAAAAGTCTCTGCTGTAGACTTGTTCCTGTCTATCAAAACCTTGTATCTACTTGATTAAACAGAATCAGGACCAGCAGCTCACATCTGCTCCTTTTGACACAGAGCTGTCCTGTCTGCTTTACTTTCCTCATTCTTCTGAAAGAGCAGGATTATAATTGTCTATTTTAAAAGATTATTTCATGTGTGAAAAGAAGGTAATATGTTACCTCGTCCACATATTTGCAGCTTGTGATAATTCAGGGAGATGATCTCAGTTTTAGTGTATATCACACCACAGACTGAAAAATTTCTATTGTATGGGGAATAAACTCCTCAAGAATTTGTTTAATGTTTGAGGGGTGTGCTCTGGCACAGTAATGCTGTCAAAAAATTGATCTGTAAAGCACAGACACAAAAATCGCTATTGTGGACTTTAGCTAAGTAACCTACATTCCTTTATTTAGCCAGCCTGCAGTTACATGTTCACTCAGACAACATTAATTCCTAATTTATCAGAGATTTTTAGGACTAGAGATCACCTTTCTGTCCCCAAAACTCTCACTCAAGCAGTTTTTCTCCTTGCTGTTTCCTCTACATAGAGTTTCAAAGCAAAGGCAGAATATCAAGGACTGGCAGCAATTTCCTGCCATCCTGCTGGAAGTGATGAACAAGCAATTAGATTGTCCAGCTCATAAATGATGTACAGCACCAAGTGATACATGAAATGGTACATTGAATCCCTTTCCTGTAACTCGTATGTCACAGAATGTATTGCCCGCACACATACACACTTGAGAACATGAACCCATTTTAAATATAGAAATCCCTTTGAAATACACCTTGAGTAATTTTAAATGTGCTTGTTTAGCAAAATGAATCCTGTGGTAAGTTATAGTTTCTACATTTCTGATTTTCTTCTAGTATGACATGGCCTCATAGCTTAAAATATAAGTACCCAACACATGCTGGATGCTGGTAGCAATCAGATTTCTGTCATACACATGATCACCCAAACAGCTCCTTTCCTATTCATATGTGTAACTATTCATATAGTCACAATATTTTAAAGGTGTGTTTTGATTAAAAATAAGGAATACCTTGCTAACAGTCAGCTTTCCTTACAGGAAACAGAGTTTGGTAAGAAGATCCTTGGCTCTATGAAAAATTCCCTATCACATTTCTCAGAAGCTGAAGTGCAGTTGAGAGCATTGTACTTTGCGGGGCATGGCAGAAAGATCAAATATTCATACATCGGCTGCAGGACCAATTTACCACATTTTAATATTTGTAAAGGATATCAAGTACTCAAATATTTAGTACCTTTAGAAATGTTACAACTCCTTTTTAATTTACATAAAAAGTGGTCAGTTTAGATGCCCTAGGACTGATTTAAGAAGGAAGGAAGAGTTGACTTTTCTTGTGCATAGTATGCACAAAGTGGCTGATAAAGGGTTGTATGAAGATGCTCCACCATGCTCGTAACCCAAATTAGTAATGAAGGCCATTCTTTTATGAGATAGTCTAGCTTAGCATATGAGCTGAAATAGCTACTACTTGGTGGTCCAAATAATACAGTCTTCCTTTTAGAGTTTTGTGACTTGGACCAAGAAAAAAAGGCAAACATATAGAGTCAAAGATATGTCAAAATTATGATCTTGATAATCTGGGTTCAGCAACAGCAGCAGAGTGAACACAGTCTGTGTCAAAAAAGCAATTGCAGTGGCACAGGCACAGACACAGATCTGCAATGCTCACATGACAAATTAATCTTGATCATCAGATGGACAATCTGGTTCAATTACTTTGTGTGTTCAGACTGTGGGTGTGTGTTATGTGGCCTACTTGTCTGGATGGGCCAAAACAAGGTTCTTAATAGATGAACTTAATAGGACTCAAATAGGACTCAAATCTGAAATAAATGAAGGAATCTTTTTTTTTTTCCATTTTCATAAGCTTTTGCTTCCTTCAAACGTGTTCTCATAGGTGAGCTTCCTTCAAACGCGTTCTCATAGGTATCATGGTTTAGGAATGGTTGAATGATAAATACTGTTCCCACTGGAATACACGAGACTGTGTGCTGCTATCTCATTTCCTCCCCACACCCCTCCCACTGCAGCGAGATGGAAATGAGAGCTGAAGGCACAAGATAGATCATGGGCTGCAATAAGAACAATTTACTAAAAAATAGGAATAAGAAAATCAACAGTAACGACAATATTAATAACAGAGTGTAAAAGCTAGGCAAAGGATTCATGCACTAATTCTCCCCATGTGGAACCCGTCACTACACAACCACACATTCTGCCACCAGCCCACACTGGAAGGCACACAACCCCTCTCTGTCCATTCTGCATGGCACGAAGTATAAAATAATCACAGGATCATGGTCATGCCCCTCCTGGCTGCTGCAAAAATCAACCCTGTCCTGGTCAGAGCAAGGACCGTGCCTGCTGACGATTTACCACCATTTAAATATGCTTCATTTAATGCACCTGACACTCTGACAATATCAAGGGAGGGGAAATATTTAGGAGTTGCATTAATTTTCCTTAAAAAAAGAGAATAAGCAAATACAAACTATGCAGAGTTCAAACTTTATTTTATCTACATTTGCAGCACCTTTCAGATGTGTTCCTCTGCACTTGTGCTAAACTTGTTCTCTAATTTGCTTTCTGCTTTCTTCCCCTTCATTCAGTTACTATTATTCAATCTTGTCTGTTATCTACTAGTAGATATTAGTAGATATCAGCTTTTGATAATCTTAGAGTTGCTAGATGTTCGACTTTTGCTTATATCTTGTCAGCTGCTGAGCTGGACAATACTCTTCAGCTTTGTTTCTCTGAAGCAGGAAGATGATTTTAGGTCATCAATTAAACTCTTTCTTCTCTTTAAAATCATTACCCTTTTGGTCACCATAAGAAGGGAGATTTCATTCCCATGGTAATGCAGTTATAGCACTGCAGATAAAAGTGTATGCATAACATTTATCTTTGGAGAGTCTGAAAATGAAGAGATGTAATACAGAATTAGATACTGATGAGAACAATGTTGCATCCTGTTTCTACTTGACGTTTAGGAAGGTGTTTCTGGATTAAGTATGACTATAACCATGGAAAAATACTGAACTCCATTAGACAGATGCTGAACACAGAAGATTGCTTTCAATGCTCTACAGAGCATTCTAGAACAAAAATCAATGGGCCCAATTATATCAGTCATTTTTAATTGCCCTTTTGGAAAGGGAAGCAAAAAGTCTGTACCAAACACACAGAACGTAAACAAACCATAGCTTCTTGCTACTTGCTTACCAACCTCATAAAAGAATCACAAGGGCTGGTGAGACTTGATTTCTTACAACCATTTATTACCATGAGAATCTGTCAGGACGTGTTGGAAACTGCAAAGAGAAACCTAAGCCTTTTTTCTTTAATTTTTTGGAGCTTCAGTAATCACTTATAACAGAATTTTCACAAAAGACAGACTACTGGGAAAATTCTTTTCTAACTTTGGAGGAGATGGGGGTATTTTATCACTTTGCTTTCACTTTATTTTCCTGCAGAGTGAGATTCCTGAGAAACAGCTAAGCATGTAAAATTATCAATCATAACAAGTATGAGATTTAATGTAACAGCAGCTGGGATAGCCAGTGGATAATCTCTAATGTCAAAGGCATGATAAATACATAGCCATATGTTATTACCAGTTTTAAAATATTTATTTATTTATTTTCCTTTTTCCACAGGCTTGAGTGCTTCTTCAGAAAAATCAAGGTGCATGCATGTAATATTCACTCATACTTTAAAACGGTTTTTCTGGGCAAAAAAAGGAGCCATAACTTAAATACAGGGTCAAAATATATTGTTAGTTTAATCAAAGTCTTAAGAGACTAATCAAACACAATAAACAGTTACTATTGCTGTTGTAATTAAACTAAAAGTCATAGTCTGAATGACTTAATTATTATTGGAAAAAATAATTTATCATACTGCTACATATTCTGAACATTTAAGTACCTTTCCTCTGTGTTCACTTTTCAGTGCCCCACTGGCTTACTCAAAAAGAATCAGGGAGAGAGGTTCAATGATTCCTCAGCACGGCAGCCTCTGAAAGGTTTATTGTGGAAACAATGCACAAATATGTGTTGGTCTTACCTCTGTTCTCAATTTTCCATCTACTTGTTACTAAGTTCTTTACATTGTCTACTAGAATGCACCCTCTCTCACTTTCTTCTCTGGTTCTGAGTTCCCCATTATACTTGCTCTCCTGTCCTTTTAGCTAATCCTAGGACTGATTTACTTGTCTCTCAGGGTTGCATCCCTTTAGCAGTGACTGGCCACAAAGATTTACAGGTTTTCACAATTTAAGCTTCTGTATCTTCCTATGCCTATGCTGTACCACAGCCCATTTTTATTCCAAGATCATAAAGAATTCAGTTTGCATAGAATTTCTATTTATTACTGCTCTCCATTAATTAGCACTATGCACTATGCTGTGCAAAAGTGAAAAACTTCAGCTAAGGTAAATTTAGACAGTAGGCACCTGACTGGTAGACAATTGCTGTGATATGTAAAGCAAGCTGAAAATAAGCTCAGGTCAAAGGAAGCCCCTACAAGTCCTGAAGCTCTGCACCATTAGGTCAGTACAAAACCCATGTCCTCTTATAGGTAATGCCACAAGAGTATTTGTTGGGCTGCAGAACTGAGCTAGTGACAAATTGTCAAACCATCTGCCTTTCCCTTAAACCCCAGGTCAGAGAACTGAAAAGCATTTATGTGTCTGAGATTAGAGATCCTTGCAAAACCAGAACCTGTGGCTGGGAGCAAGTTTATAAAACTTCTGTTGGCCTGGAAAAATTATTTCTATCTCAGTCAGTACCTTTGTGCTACTCAGCCACAATATTTCAAAATAAATGCAAATAGCAAACAAAGATGGCTTTTGCTATTTCTTATACTTGCATTCACTCTATGTATTTAAACATTGAAGCTGATGAGGAAATGCATTGAATGTAGCAGTAGCATTTGTAGTGAGGTTTGGTAGTGACACTAAATAGCTTGCAAAAAATGGCTTCATGGGATGGGAATGGACAGGGCGGGTGGTATTTTCTGTGAACTAGAAGTTTCCCAAGGTGAATATTTTCTATTAAAACTCTGAAAGCTATGTTTTCCAGACATGACTTTCTTGACTACTTTTGGCCTCTTGACAATGTAACATTATCCTGGGATTCATTCTTGTCTTAACAACCTTGGTGAAAGTCATTTATCTATATTTGTTACATATCTGTATGACCTACATTTATCAAGTATTGAATTCCAAGAGATCATGCAGACAATCTGAAGGGAGAAAGATTTTTTAATCTATTAATTTGTAGCTATAGATAATGAATGAATAATCTTTTTTTAATAGTCCTGAATCAAAGATTTTAATCAGTTTCAAAGGCTCAAACAGTGCAGTTGTTTCCTGGGACAAAATTTTGTCTTTCAGCCTCCTCCGTATGGACAAGCCTGCAGGGCTGGCTCCACAAAACAATAATCCCTTCCTTCTGTATGGCAAGATGCCCTGGTCTGCAGCCCTCTAATTTATTGTTAGATGAAGAGTGTAATCAGACTGCTCCTCTGATGTTTCTTTGGTGATGCCCTCTGATCCCAGTCCCCAGCCATATACTGCTAACACCTCTGGTGTTATTGTGCCCATCTGACACACTGGCCTAATCAATAACCAAGATGTACAAAAAAGGAGAGCTCTGTGGTGAGACTCTGCAGCATCCTTTGTGAGGAAACATCTAATTATAAGTGACACTCCTCACATTGCCCTCTTAAAACACTGGCCCGAGTCATATGAGAAAAAGAATATTCTATTTTCTAGCACAGCTATGTCTCACCTTTATGGGCATAAACCAAAAAGGGACAGAAAATACATAGCACATAATTTTGCATTTTTATTATTAGGTTGAAACTAAACACTAGGAAACCTTGTCAATGCCTGCTAAGCTGATTCCAATTAAAGCTTCTGGCAGGGTTCCAGCTGTTTTACTACCTCAAATAGCACTGAACATAACAAGGTTTATGAAGCATTCAAAAGTCAAATACCCTATTAACATAAACATGTAGTGAAATCAACTCTTCTGCAATTTTCAGCTTGCTTTCTTTCTTTCATTTACGTTGGACTAATCTAAGATGATGTCTGTTTTCTTTGTTGCATCTCCCTTTTTTTCTGCTTGCTGGAATGCAAAACAAGATTTAGTATTTGAACGGTGCCTGATTTGCCTTGAGAACTTACTCCCTTTGGCAATTTTATCAAAACACTTTAAATCCCACTCTGTTTCATTAGCAGCATGCTGAAAGTTTGCTTCCTACTCTGCTTTTAACTCCAAAATAGAAAGTGGTATATTCTGTTCTGGACTGGCTGGGGAGATTTCTAAAAATCTGTATGCTAATACCAATGCTTAAACAATAATTGTTTGATTCAATTCACAAGCAAATAATAAACATGAATAAAAAAGAAAGAGTAGCATAATACTCAAAACTATTTCCTGATGCAGTTTTGTCATTGTTAAATGTTAAGTCATTCCTGTTTAAACTGAATGAAAATTAGGTGTATCCTTCCCTGCATCTTCAGTAAGGTGAATGTCTGCTGTGTACAAAAACATTTAGTGCTTTATTCCAGGATGCTGATTAAAACAGTGGACAGAGAATAATGAATAGAGTGTAATTGAATAATGCTGAATTCCTTATAAATGGATACATATTTAAAACAATTATAGCCATCTGAAAGTAGAATGCACTCCATTGTATGCAACCCACCAAGCAAATCCATTTATAATGATATTGCCAAGGACTTTTAAATAAGCAGAAATAGAAATATGCAATCATCATAAATCTGGTATTGGTCACTATCTTACACTTCATGAATATGGTGACTTAAGATAAAGTTTTATGATGTTATTTGTTAAGTCTCACCTTTTTATTTATTTTGTGGTTCAGCATCTCATAAGTCAGCTTCACATTCTCAACACGTAAATTATATTCTGTCAGTATATCATATTGATACTGTTCCAGATCTGCAAGATTTACAGGATGTTTCAAAACCAAACAAAACAAAACAATTTCTTGGAGCCTGAAGCATTTTCTTCCTTCATATGTGGCCTGACACAAAGACCATGCCAGTTTACTAAATTGCTGATTTCCACAAACTCCAGATCAGATCCATAATGGATTAGATGCAAATTATTTTTCTTTTGTTTTAGCTAAAATAAGCATTGTTAAACCAGGATAGTCTCCTAATACATAATAAAAACCTCTCTAGAACCTGTTTTTTAAATGGGAAAATCAATCCACTACTCTGAAGACTTATAAACTGTTTTCTTTTAATTTTCAGTTATATATTTTAAGGAAATTTTATTTTAGGAATTTCTGAACACTTGTCATGTAGTGTGTCATCATCAACTCAGTCCTTAACAAGCTGAAATCTAAATAAGTCCAGAAGAGCCTCAGAAGGTTTCAAATTTCTGTTAGTTTGAGAAGGATATTTCTGTAAATTATATGTTATCCTCAAATATTCAAAATGCTATATCCTTTAAATATTCATTTTCCACCACAATGTTTTTTTAGGACAGTCTGGTTGCAAACTGGATAATAGAATAATATTTAATGGTAATTTTGGCTTTCAAACCAGATCAAAAGACTGAAGATTGGGGAAGAAAAGTCTTGCAAATACTTGAAATCAAGATCTAATGCTTATTATCTATTAATATTCTTTAGCACACTGACACAGAAATCTTAAGTTCCTTTTATTGTATTGTATGACCTTGGGAAAAGATAATTTAAATTATTATTTTTATTAAATAATAGAATTCAGGGTTTAGCTTAGTAAGAACTTTCTGAGTTCCAATTGAAATTCATTATGATCCTCTTTGATACAGATAAGTGGGTTTTAAAAATCTTAATCTTTCAATTTCTGCATTATTTAATCTCTTTTTGTGGTTTAATATTACTCTAAAATGTGTTGGTATAAAGTGTTGCATATTATTCTGAGAGAAAAACTGTAATTCAAAGTAAATATTATAATAGACTGTTTCAAGATTCAAAAGCACTGAAACTCTGAGTTTGACTATTGGAGTCATTTGTACAGAGATTATAGTTCACTGTGCAAGAGTTTCCCTGCTGCCTTCTCTTTTTCCTTTTTTCCTTGATGGCAGCCTTCAAGGTGATTTCCTTTTTAAAGGGATATTTAATGCAAGCCACTCTAGTTTGCATTCAGGATATAAGAAAGAAAAGCTTGTCAAATCCTACTGGGAAGCTCTGTAGTACAATAGGTTGCTGCAAATCTACCCACTTTTCTTTTTTGAGACTACCATACAGTGTTTCACACAAAGGGCTTAATCACTAAAACACATCTTGTTATTTAAGAACTTTGACTGTAGAAAGACTGCATCAGTTAGGAGAGGCAATGTTTTAGCTAGAGTTCCAACTAAATTCCAAAACAAACACAAATATACTGTTGTTCAAAATTTGGATTAAAATACCTTGTCTTTAAAATGCTCCCCAACAGCCTATTAAGAATATATTGTTCTTTTCCAAAAGTGCAAGCTCCTCTTTGGCATGTACCTTCATTTTGGACAGGTCGCAAATTTGTTCTTAATTTCATCTGAATTTGTTAATGTGCCATTTTAGATCCATTCCAGGCTCCTGAACACTGCATTTATCATTGATTTTTATTCACATCTGCTTAGCTGTTCAGCCTACTAACCTAATGTTTGCCTCATTTCCAGACACCAGGATAGATATGGAAAAAAACACCAAAAAAGATTGTCAGAAAAGAGCAGCAGGATGTTTGTTAATTTTGAGTTCTGTGTATGAAGCCTGATTAGCCATGACTAGCTCCAAGTTAAATGTTGGTTATTTACAGAGGAACACCGGGTATACAATATTCTCAACCTCTTTTTTTTTTTTTGAATGATAAAGATACATTATTGTTTCTAAAAAGGCTCCTCTCAGGTTTTGTTGGTTTTGTTGGGTATGTTTCTTAGTGAGACTACTGATAAGGCAAGGTGTGTCATTTTAAGATTAATAGACACAGGATGCATGAGATGCAGCATTCAGAGCATGAAGAATCATTAACTAGCAACGACGTCTGAGGGATGTTCCTGCATTTCAAATGCTTCACTGCTTCATTGAGTAGTGAACACAGCAACTCACTCTGAGGCAGATGTTATGCCTGCACACATTGCAAATGCAAACAATTATCTCCAAAACATGCAGAGAAAAATCAGACAAACTATGTAATATTTTTAAGGGGGGAGGGGGGTGGGGGGGGG
>VZTB01000655.1:68003-78706 GCA_013397245.1 Thryothorus ludovicianus
AACCCAACATATTTAGAATTAGAAATTTTATGAATATTGTAATTATTACACTCCATAACTATGTGTATGAAAAACAAGACATTCAAACTCAGATTCGGTATTTGGCCAAGAAATTATCTTCTGCTTTGAAGGATTTCAGGATAACAGAAATCTTTTGATTTAATCTATAGCTAATTTCTAAATTGCTGATTATGGTAAGAATGTTATATATGTGACTCCATTGCTCTATAATTATCTGTTGGTCACCAGTGAAAATGTCCTGAACTACCTGACACAGGCACAGAGTAATGGAATAAATAGATTCATTATTTTGACTGGCATCCTTAAGCTAGAAACATCACAATGTATCTCATAAGCCAGAAGTTCTCAAATATTAAATGCAAAAATTCCCAATTCTAATAAGGAGAATTATGAGAGAGAAGGATAATACAAGGATACATTTTTGTGGGAGGAGGGAAGTCAGACAGGAGTTTGGCTTTCTACTGTCTTCCCAAAACCCAACACTGGTTTTGTTCTGTTCTGTTCACCCAGGGTGCTAGGAGCCATAGTTCTACAAGCTCTGCAATTATTACTACTATTGACAATAAAACAAACAGATGAGGATCTAAGTGCGAGCGTGTTTGCTGCAGTGCACCTTGCCTGCATAACCATTTTCATCCAGGACAGTTTGAATATCTACTTCAAATTTTGTTACTTTGGTGTTCAAAGACATTGTCTTTAGGTTTAACAGGAAAAAAAACAATTCTAGCGTCAAGCTATGTAACCAAGATAAGAGACACAATGCCAAAACTATTGTAGTTAGAAATGTAAGGGTTTAAATTTCATGCCAGTATGACATCTTAGATGTTTGCCCCACCTCAAACAATACATTGAATCTCAGAGGGAGTACACGGGGACCTTTCCACCCAACATGAAATTGCAGTGACTTCAGGGGGTGACATGGTATCTTTTTATAATATATACTGGTAATCAGTAAAGGAGAGAAATTAAGCAAATCAAAAAGGTAAGGGAAAGAAACATTATCTTCTCACCCTATTCAGGAGGAAAAAGTGCTTTGCTTCTGCAGCAGACTGGATCTTCACACCAAGAGGATTCCCTGATCTGCCTCCACAGCCTATCTCTTATACCATACAAAGGCCATACACTGCTCTGATTACAGACACAGCAGTTAATTTCCAGGGAAGGAGATGGGAATGGAGAACTCATGAATCAGAAAAGACAGCTCTGAAAGCATTTAGAGAAACAGAAGTTTTGCTCTGTTATTAAGGGAAAACTCAAACCTTAAAATAATATTAAAACAAAAGTGAAGGGGAAGATATTCTGACCTCAGAGCTCACCTTTTCTCTCTAGACGCTGGATATGCCTCTAATAATTTTTCTAATACTTAATATATGTTAGACATGTTAAAGTAAGGAATTCCACAGGTCTTTAAAATCTTCCATGCTGTCAACAGGTATCAACTGAATATTAGGCTGGAAACTGCTGTTCTCAGTACCTTCAGTCCCACAGAAATACATTGTATTATTTAATGAAAATTCAGGCTTTGCATCTTTCTTGGTTCTGACTATCAGTGACTCTTCCTGTACAGGTCCAAGCTCTCTGTGTGTCTCACAATGACATGGCAAAAAGCTGGGATGTATGCAACATAAATAAGCCTAGCATTTGTTTTAAACCACAATTTTTTCCACTTTGAGACTAGTTGAGACAGACTAAACAGGGGCCTCACAATAAAACTGGGCCTTCAGATTTGCAGAAATTCCACTGCTATATCACAGCCTAGATTTATTCTGCTTTTAAATATAGTTGGCATTTTAGTTCTAGGTATACCTCCAGTGAAGTCCTTTTTTCCCAAGCTTACCAAGAAGGAACAGCCTGTGACTACTTACTCCTGCCCAAACCAGCAGCTGAGTATTCTTTCAGGAAAATCTTCTCAGACTGCTTCTTTAATTGCTTCTACTCACTCTCTGAACAGAGGCTACACTTAACCTTGAAAATTATTGTTTACTTTCACAAATTAATTTCAAGCATGGTATCTTAGATCAAGGCTCCCCAGAACACTGCAATGATGGTTCTGTGCAGGTGCAGAGTATATTCCCTTTTGCTCTGGAAATTCTGGATCACTGAACTGCAGTATTCATCTCTGCTTGTAATGTCCAGAACTCTAATAAAGGGTATCTCCATTTCTCTGGGTCTTATCCTATTATTACTATTTTATTACTAAAGATGCCATTGTATTGGATTTGCATTGGTAGTGGGGGGGGATATAGGGGTGACTTCTGTGACAAGCTACCAGAAACTTCCTCCATATCCAGCAGAGCCAATACCAGTTAGCTTCAACACTGATGGGCTGGCCAAGGCTGAGCCAATTAGAAATTGTTGTAACACCTCTGTGATAACATATTTAAGAAAAAAAGTAACAATTGCACAGATGTAGTTGCACCCGGGGAAGAGCGGGGTGAGAAGGTGAGACAGGAATGGCCCTGCAGACACCAGGGTCACTGGAGAAGGAGAGGGAGGAGGTGCTCCAGGCACTGGAGCAGAGTTTCCCCTGCAGCCCATGGTACAGCCCATGGTGAGGCAGCTGTGCCCCTGCAGCCCAGGGAGGAACACAGGGGTGCAGAGATCCACCTGCAGCCCGTGGAGGAGACCCACACTGGAGCAGGTGAGAGGAGTCTGTGACCCGTGGCAGGGCTGGATCAGCCTCCTGGCAGGGACCTGCAGATCCATGGGGAGAGGATCTCATGCTGGAGCAGGTTTCCTGGTAGGAATTGTGACCCTGTGGAACATGCACACTGGAGCAGGCTGTGCCTGAAGGGCTGCATCCCATGGAAGAGTGACTCTCATTGTCTAGAGCTGTTGCCCATGGGATTGGACTTATGCTGGAGAAGTTCATGGAGAAGTGTCTCCCAAGGGAGAGACCCCATGCTGGAGCAGGGGAACAATTCCTCTCCCTGAGCAGTGATAGGAACAACCTGGGATGAACTGGTCATAACCCTCACTGCCTGTCTCCCTGCACCACTGGAGGAGGAGGTAGAGCTGGGAAGGAGGGGGAAGTGGGGGGGAAAGTGTTTTTAGATTTAGTTTACTTCCTATCATCCTGCTCTGATTTTGTTAGTGATAAATTCAATTAATATCCCTAAGCTGAATCTGTTTTGCCAGCGGCAACATTTGATGAGAGATTTCTCCCAGTCCATATCTCAGCCCATGAACCTTTTGTTACATTTTCTCTCCTTTCTCAACTTGTGGAGTGAAATGATAGAGCACTTTTGGTGGGCACCTGGAGTTCAGCCAAGGTCAGCCTGCAGCACTACTAGAGTAAAAGGAAATATGCTTACTTCTTTATAAAATCCTAAGTCAAAAATACAGTTGAGAAATGCATAAAGACACAAATATCAGGAAAGAAAGAAAATCACTTTTAATCCAAGATACAACTCTGTTTTCCCTTCTTCTCAAGCATTTGGCAAGCTACAGATGCTTATCTGAGCCATATCACAAAAGCCCTACAAATGCTGTTTGTTGTTAGTCTGTGTTCCCTTGAAAAAAAAAAAAACCTAGATATTATTGATCCAGACCTTATTCAGCAGACCTTATTCAGTAAGCAGGGTTTTTTTTTTGCTTCTTTTAAACTATTCATTATCCTCTCCATTTTAAAAATATTATCTCCTGGACTTGATCATTGGACTACTACATGACAAAATATCTTTTCAGATATGGGGAGTAACATGCCAATTTCAGTATGTGATTTTATGAAATAACAAACCTTATTTTTCCCCCTCATACATTGTAGAAATATGTTTTTATGTGGACATTCATTTGTCATAAGACTTTAAAATGTTTAGTCATATGTATATGGGTTCAATTAATTAGTAAATAGAGATTCAGAGTCTAGCAGTAAAAGCACCATGAGAGAGTTACCAGTTCAGAGGACAGATACAACTCAGAGACTGATTCAAGTTCTGTAAGACTGTCATAAACGTTATGAACTATTCTAGATGATCCATCTTGTGCTGTATGCCTGAGGGTTTTTTCCCTTGGAAACACTAGTAAAAGACTCACTCACATTGCAATATAACAGATTTTCAATCCTCAAAATCTGTGTAAAATAAAGTTTTTATTAAGGCTTAGGTGATGTTTGCTGGTGAACATCAGCAATGCAAAATATTACTGTTTAGTATTAGCTAAGTCATAATACTGAGATCTGTAAAAGCTCAGGTTTACATTTATCATGCAGAATCACTCTTCTGTGTATGTTAAAGCATTGTGATGCTCAATATTAGGTAACAGTAAGGTTTGACACCTTGCTACCTGCCTTGAAACCCAAAGTTCAGAATTTTCATTGTAGCAGTATCTTTAGAAGGGGTTGCAAAGCTATCCTGTGAGTTTCTTTTTTATGTTCCAATAGGGTGAAATCAGGCTTTGTAATGTTTCAGTGTCAAATTGCACAGGACATCAGCAGCATTTTCTCAGTTGCATCTGGCATTATGAAACAGAATTGTAAAGGAAGCACATTGACACACGGAGATTCTACACCAACCCAGCTATTCATTGTCAATACTTAATCACGGGTAATACCAAATATGACAGATTTGGCTGGCTTCTAAGATAAAAATATGTGGAAAACACTTCTAGGTGGATCATAACTGGTTGAAGAGGTACATCTGAACTTCTGCAGTGTTGTTTCTAGAAGCAATTGCATCAGAACTGAGCAATCTTACTTTTTGATTATGGGAAGCTCAGAAAAGACCAAAACTCTGATGGCTGTCCCTTTGACATAAAGTGTGAGCACCATCTTCTCCCTTTGTCTGTAGAACTCTGCAAGCATGGTTTGCTCACAAATGGCACTTGAGGAAAATATCCTACCAAGTTAAAGCATAGAGGACATTTGTAAATGACTATTTAATTTCTTTTTCAAGAGGTTTTAGGTGGTGTTTACGTACATCTGAGGGTGTGAGGAGGGGAGATGTGGAAGTGAGGAAGTGTGAAGGAGAGAAATACATGCACATATACACATTATGTTTTGGTCATATCCTCAGGAGGGGCAGAACACTTCTGGAATTCATCCTCTAATCATCCCAGAGACAAAACTGTCTTGTGAGAGTTTCTGCATAAGCAAGATATTCAGAAACATTGCAAAATGAAAAAAAAATCTGTAATAATCTGTTGTTATTTGTCTTCCATTGATTTCCTTTGGTAAGAGTGAGAGAAAAATCAGGTTACTTAGTTTAATTTGTTCACTTTTCTCTGGAAAACTGATCTAAAATCATCTGAAGGGAAAGAATTAATCTACCTTACAAAATCAGATACTTGTGAAAACAATTCTATCATTATAATTTTATTTTATACTGCTTTTCACTGTAGGTAAGAAATACAAAACATTATAAAAAAGTTTTGAGTGAGATTAACAATACCTGCATGATTTTATAATTTAAATGTCTTGCTCAGGTAAAGACTCATTTAAATATTTCTGTCATTTCTTTTTTAAAACCATAACCAACAGCATCTTGTACAGAAAATACATAGCTGCAAATAATATTGATAAGAGAAAATAATTTTTTTAACTTTAATCCTTAATGTAATATTTCACAAGTTATATTAGTCAAAAAAATTCTCATACTTGTTGGCATCTACTTTCTTTCAGAAATCTTTCTGGATCACTCACTATGTGAAGGACAATAATGGTGAAAGGTGAAAGCTCCTGTCACTTTACAAAGGCGACAGAAAGTAACAGTAAAAATCTGCCACATAGATAAAAGACACTGATTGTGGGAATTTGCCTCCCCAGAAGAAGAGAGACTGTGTGTTTTATGCTAACATCACAGCATGTTTTAATATCAGTTGGCCTCAATATAGACTGTTATCTCCTGTTTGCAAGATTCAATTTTGTCTTCCATACCGGAGAAGGCAAAATTGTGAATGTATGGCTTTAAATAAAGCATTCCTGTGTATTTGAATGAAAATGCTGGAAGAAAGTTTAACTAAGAATTACTAGAAATTGCTCTGTGTTTTGGATATTGTTTCTTCTTCAAACATGTACTTCTGTATTTGTAAGGTGTTTGCCTGTTTTTTCTCAATCCGTGCACAGAGGAAAAAAAGATTGAAAATGTAAATTGATTTGTAAATCAGAGAAAATTTCAGTAGAGTCTAACTTGTAAATGTCATTTTTTTTCATGCATATTATATTACAAAAATTAATTCTTGGATTATTTTGCTTCTATACAACTTGTCCTGTGTACCAATTTTACCTTAAAACATTAAGGTGTCAATAAGAATAATTTATTAAGAATCCTTCATCACAGAATTTTAAGATACAATTTTTCAGATAGCACTAAAACCACAGCTGTAATGTTCAACATTAAATATGCTTCAAGAAAATTTTAGGCCTGGTAATGCTTTCAGTCAAAGGACTTGGAAGTCTCAAGTAGCCCCTGTAAAGGTCAAATACTATAGGAAAAAAGAATTAATAAAGAAGATCTGAAACATGAGAAACTTAAGAAGTGAGCTGAAGAAATGTATGCTAATTGTGTTTTCCACAGCCCAGTTCAATAATAAGCTTATTCATAATTCAGAACAAGTTGACTGATGCTGGAATACCACCTGAGTAAAACACCTCTACATTCTGAAAGAGAACATGATTCTGTGTCCTTGGTGTATTTCTTCATTTATAAGCTGTCTGAATTGAAAAGGCAGATGTTTTATTCTGGGAATTGACCGCAAGGGTGATTGCTTTCAGGTGAAACACTTAATAAATTAAAATTTAGGGAGCAAGATAACCCTACTTAGGGAGAAGAGCTGAAATAAGTAACTGTGAAAAGAAAAAAAAAGCCTGGTGGATTGTGTTACATTTCTGTGCCTAATTAGATAATTAGAAGGTGGGAACTAAAGGGCCTAATATTGATTATTTTTCTGAAAACATCTTTGCTGAGAACAAGGACGCAAATAGGAACTGAAAGCATTTTGGTGTGCAATCTATAATGGTCACCTTTAGGAGCTTTATGGTTGCTTTAGAAAACAAAACAATGTTCTTTCTGAATTTGCAGTGCACTTTAGAGATTAGCACAAATACAGAACTGACTATAGTTAGATACCACGCAAAATGAAAAGTTTTTGAGGATGATCCTTGGTGAAACAGCAGCAGTCAGCAGATGTTATTTTTTCCCTATACATAAGCAAAGCCTACAAAAGAGAATATTTAAAACTGACCCTCAGGTGATCAATTGAGCCAAGTTTTTTATAGTGAATTCAAACAAAAGCCACAATAATATTTTTCAGTCTTGGCTCAGTTGACTCAAGTAAACTTTGCACATATATTCCTTGTTGGGTTTTTGGGTGGGGAGGATTGGATCGGGCAAAAGGTTTTTTTGCGCAGATATTTTGGAATATACATTTACAGATGTATCTATGTGTCTTTTAGACTAAATAAATGTTTGAAAGTCAAGCAAATTCTCATTTCAGGACACAAAACCATCACTTGCTGTGATCCAGAACAAATTAGGCAACTGAGGAGAACTGGTGCTTCACCCTGCATAAAGAGAGTGTGCTGTGATTCTCCTGAATGCTCTCCTGAACCAGAAATTTCAGAAGAACTGAACTGTAAATTTGAGCAATTAAAACATCTGTATACATTAATTAGATCTCAAATTATATACCAAGATACAGTCACACAGTCCAAATACTGCTTCAAGAGATCTTGTGTTGGCTACTCTAACAAAGAATGTAACACCCGAGCGTTAGGATACAGACACTTCTATCACTGATGTGCCAGGATATGAAAGTGGATAAAAAGAGAGCTTTTAGTAAACTCATAATAACAAAATAAGAGCATTCTTCATGCAATTTTCTCCTTTTTTACCACGTTCTTTTTCAAAATCACTGGAATTTACGGTTATCTTCTCCGGACACAATTGCTCACCTTTCTAGGTTGGTTTTGGGTTGGTTCCCAGTACTCTAAAAAGACATAAAAGCCACATAAATTCATATTTTTACTGATATAGGACCACATTACACATATGTTTTCTATGCCTTATTTTAAAAAGTGACTATTAATCCTGAACACTCCTGTAATTAGATTCCATAATCATTAGATTTATAAATCTTTTCGTGATGATTGGTATTGTTTGATGTTGTTATTTTAAGTCTAAAAAATTGTACATCCTTCCTTTTTGTCACGCTACCTTGGAAATACCAAATGGGACACAGTGGATGGCAAAATCTGAGTGCCAAAACTACCCATGCTTTCTTTAGCTAGAAAGAAGTCTTTGAAAAATTCATGAGAAAAAAAGCTAGTCTGGTGCCCAGAAGCATACTTCTTTTCCTCAATTTGTTCCTGTTGTAGATAGGAGCTGTTCATATATTAACAAAATTCCTGCAACTTGAAAAGTTAATACTATTGTAGAATTGATTTTGGAATTTCAGCCTTCAAATATTCGTCTCCCTTAAGTTTAACAAACCCACAGGGACTGTTTTACTTGAAGGATTTAAACCAAAAATTTCTGGTTTTTTTTAACTTCCACTGAACCATAGATCTCTAGTAGATTAAAAACTACTTAATTTTGTCAAAATGAATCATCTTTCTATGCAGCTCGTTTGCTTTGAAGGTATAGATACCGTAACTAGGTTCAATTAAAATTAATCTCCTTTCAACACACCATCTACTTTTGCCAATTTCTATTGCCTAAAACACTTTTTGTGAGATGTTCTAGGCAATAGAAATCATCTGCTTTTGTATCTAGGAAAGGCATCATTGGGTATAGACTTTCCATCAAATTTTGTTGTAGATTAGGTTTTATGCCAAAAAAGCTTGGGAGACTCAGAAATAGAGACCTCATTAATTGCAGCTGTCCACGAAAATTATATGTATGAGATGATAGTTCGGAAAGCTTTTTCTCTTCTAATTTACAGCAAAGCAACCATTTGTTACTAAATTTTTTTTACCTCATATTATATTTTCCTACCAAAATCCCACCATTCTTGTCCTGCCATCCTCCGCCCTCTCCAAATTTTTCTGGTATGCTAAGTGAAAAATAACCTTTTTCATGCATTTTTGGTTTGATTTGGTTTTTGTTTTGTTTTGTTTTCCAGGAAAGCGACAAGACATCATTGTCAAAAGAAACAATCTCATCAATAATTCCCTTTCATCTTGGATGAAGTACAGGAAGAGTTCCCATGATTTTACTGGAATTTCACCCTAGAAATGCAACAACCCGACTGGTGAAGAACGGAACAACCTGTAGCCTGTGTACCACAGACCTAGTACATTAAAAAAGATTACAAGGTTCATCTGGAGGTTCTCTGGTCCAGTTCACAACTTAAAGCAGCGATAAATATGAAATGATACATATATTTCAAAAGTTTCAACTTTCAAATTATAAATCCCCAACATTTTTTAAACAGACAAAAGAGAATATATTCCATAGTTTTCTTTAGAACTTATAGATCCTTGCTTTTCTGCTTTTCATATCTTTCACTGATGACTGCTAGAAGCTTTCCTTAATTTGGCTAGTGACAATCTGCATTTATCGATTTTAATATGATGAATTTTAAAAGATGGCTTTTAGTATTTTTTGTATTTTTGTATAGTTTTAGTATTTTTGCTCTATGCCTTGTATTATTTGCCATCAAAAAATTAAACCATCTTTGATTTCAACTTTAAAATTTCATTGCCTTTCCACTCTGATGCACTTTCAATAAGGCTTAACAATGATTCAACACTTGTTCACAAACCACTTCCCATTAAACTACTGATATTAAAATCAAAATAAAATAAAGACAATATTGAAACTGTTTCACTGGAGACATAATCAGTATTGTGTGTATAATTGGGATCACACAGACTAGTAAATAAAGTTTATGATACTTATACCAGCCATGGATCATGTTCCTCATGTCCAGTTTAATAAAAAATTATTTAGGATACTTTGAATTTTGGAAAAAAATACTTTCTGTAAATTACTAGCAATGTATTGTTCATGACCTTTTACTCAGCTACCATTTCAAAAACTAACTAATGTCTACTCTTGAATGATTTTATATATATGAAAGAAAATTTAAATAATCAATAATATTATATAATGTGTTTCCTTTATTTCTTGAACAGGTCCATGTAAAGTTCCTATAATTTTAAGTAAATTGTAGTCTTGGAGTTAATGGATATGATATTAATCTTAACTCCCATAAGATTCCATAAAAATTTCTGACTTCCTTTCATCCCAGCTCATAACCATATGCAAAATTGAATTACTGCAATGTGATAAATTTAATAATTTCTGAATGACATAATCAATTTAAACTGCTCAGTGTGCTTATAAAACTTGTGAATGAGATTAAGTCTGAAGTACCTGCATTTTGAATGACAAAATCAGAAACTGAAATAAGGCTTCATGAAAGAAGGAACAGCTTGGTGTCTGATGGACTTTGATGAAAGTGCTAACGTACAAATGTGACCAGTAGAGGGGAAACCAAATAAATGTCAAAAGACTACAGACCTACAAAAAATGTACATAGCTCTAGAGTAGATCTGAAATTAATGTAGATCAGCCATGTGACCCTGCTGCAAAACAGTAGAGGCAAACAAAAGTTGCAGATGTTTCATATCAGCCAGACAGCCTAGACAAAGAAATTACTTAACCTTTTGCATATATATAAATAGATATGTTTTTAATTAGCCAATACCAATGTCAGTGTAAAGACTTCAGCTTGAATAGTCT
>VZTB01000655.1:78734-172808 GCA_013397245.1 Thryothorus ludovicianus
GAACAAAAAAAAAAAATAAAAAAAGAAAGAAAAAGAAAGTGTCATGGTATTGTAGTTCTTTAGCTCTTTGGCCATTTATAAGTTAGCACAAAAAAATGCAACAGTCATTCCTATATATGGGTAGACAGGGACTAAATGCCCCCTTTTAATCTTTTTAAAAAAATCTTTGCAGACATCTTGTCTCATATCTACCTACAATATTCTTACAACTCTCCTAAGGCAGAATTGTTTGATACTTACAAATGGAAAGCAGAGGTCACTTTATAGACAGAAGCCTTTCTGAATGTCCATTAATTTTTTTCACTGTTCTACAACCATAGGGATTTGCAATATGTTCAATCTTCTAAAAGCCTCTCTGGTCTGTGTAACTTGAATTCAGCTTGAGTAATATTCTACATCATTTACCATGACTGTCTTTATCACAGTTGATCTTAAATATATGATTTTGGAAGTTCTCCTGAATATTATTTGATATTTTCCCAACTACTTCTTTAAAAGCTATTTTGTTTAAGGTTTCATTAAAGGCTACTAATGCAAGACACTGGGATCATTTTAAATTCACAGCCTTCGCATGAAAGAGACACTCAATTAAACTTGAGTCTCTGTATGTTAAATGGAATACCTTGAAACCCCTAATCAATTATTTAAATTGTAACCTTTTGTCCTTCATTGCTTCTATTTACTCCTATATAGTTTTTTCTTACTTTATTGTTTCGTTCTGTTATTAAGTGCTGTGTGTGTGACATTTATCTCACATTTATTCACAAAGTGCTTAAAGTTCATTATTGACTATGCATAATCAATGTATGCTAATTCTCCTTGCTTCTATTATTATTGCATTTTAAATCACACAAACAAGAGCTTAACATCTACAAGCAAAGGCTTTAGGAAAATACATCATCTTGGAAAAAAGTCAGGCTTTCTAAATGTATGCTCTTTCCTCAGGAATTAAAAAATGGAAACAGGCTAGTGCATTTGTTAAAGACAACATTATTCTTTCAGATCTACATCGCTGATCTTAACTCCATTACCCTGCTCACCTTTTCTGCACAGATCTCTGAGCATGAAAGATATATAGAACACACTATCAAAGGTAAGATCTGCTTGGTAGGATCTGAAAGGAGAGTATTGCTCTAAACTGACTGTCCAAATCTTCGATCTCCAAACACGGAAAAAAACCCTATTTTAAGTAAGCCAGGAAAACATTTCCCACTTATGGCTTACCAAAAATCAAACATTGACACATTCTTCAATATTCTGAGCAAGTTCTTCAATATTCCTAAAGAGCATATAGGCCTTTTCCTTTCCTCAAGTTCTGCCACCCAAAACTAAATGGACCAGATGTAAAGTTATTTTAACAGCGTCATTGGCATATTTTCTATCACTTTCTCAGTATTACTCACAGGTACCACTAAAACACATTTTCAAAGGAGAATGGGACAGCAAACTGCAGAAGCTAAAAGTCTGATGAATGCTGACCCCAGAATTGAATTCATGGAAAATCAATTTGGAATCTATATTAGTTATACAGGGAAAGGGAAAATTTTTAGGCATGATTTTTTTTTTTTTTCAAAATATTATTGACAGAGCTGATTTTAAAGTCTCTGTTTTGGGGATTGGTTTCCACTGAAAAATGAAAACTCATGCCTCCAAGGACTGTAGAGATATTAAACTTGAAAAACTAACTGAGTGTCTTCCAAAAAATGGGACAAGTGAAAAAAAATCTCATCAGATCAGATGCTGTTACCTTGTCAATATACAAAAAAGGCATAAAAGTTGTAAATATAGAACTCAGTGTTACCGACATACTGGCCATGCTGCTTCTGCCAATCCCATTCTAGATGAACAGATGTGTAGCAGATAAGAAGCAAAATATGTTCCACAAAAGAAAATGTCATAATCATATGCAGGTCTCAAATTAACTGCTTTCTCATGTCAATTTTAGTTGTCAAAATCTTCTGACATTACCTTTGAGACAATTGTTTTAAACTAAAAGAATAAAAAAGCACAGCTTTTTGTTCTTAAAAGAATGTCATAATACCTAATTCTGATATTGGAGTTGACTTGAATAGAGCATTTGAACTTAAAAGAAGTGTAAAGTATAAGCAAAGTAAAGAGACAAAACTACCTCTCCATTACAAATTGTATTGTGTTTGTATATAATGCAATCTAATTTATAAAGTCCCTTGTCACAGAAGCTTATCAAGGCACTTCACACCCTGAAAGGAATTATACATCAGCTCAGTAAAAAGCCATCTTAAAAAGAGTCTTTAATCTTATTTTACAACATTTAGCAAGGGAATGAAATTAATGGCTTGTAATACACTCAGACCCAGAAGTCTTGTATATATTTATCTTTTGAATACAGAATTCTCAATAAGGGTGAATGTAGTAGAGCAGCTTCGATATCACAGCATTTGTTCAAGGTCTCTGCTGAATATCATGAATTAGTCCCTCTTTCCTTTCTGTTGACCTTCTTTTCATTTATGGCTACATAAGGTCAAAGACTGACATCCCAGAGCAGACTAAAGCCCTTTTAGTTCTTTCTGGAGTAAATCCCAAGTCTGTCAGCATTGCTGTCCGCATCCTCCAAGCTCCATCAACCTTATTTCAGATGGGTCAACCTAATGTGCAAAAGGGATTGTGGGTACTCCTATATTCAAGATGCATTTAGTCGTTAGTCCTTGCTAGGCTACTGAACAGCATGCCAGTCATGTCACTTCTTTTTGTTCAGGCTTGTTACCTGGGAATCAAACAGGTCCCACAGGTAAAATCTTTATTCAAGTGAAATTAATCTTTTTTTTGCCTGAGTGTTCCTGTTACTCTTTACTGAGTGACTCATTACTGATATTCTGCTTTTTATAATGCATGTTTCCTTGGCAGAGCAGTGTAAGATTCCCACACCAGTTTGGAGGTAAGCACGGTCCAGCCACAATGTACCACCTGCACCAGTTTAGTCAAAAATGTTCCATTGCACTTCCCTGTGAGGAAAAGGGGCTGATGCTCTGTTCCACACTGCCATGGCTAAAACCTGGATATGTGAATGAGCCTGTCTGAGGTGATCCGCAGTAGCACTGCACCATACTGCAGTCTGCCAAGCTGATAATCCCACAGTCTTGACTGCCATCCACCCACACATCTTTTCCTCCCTCCTGCTGGGGAGTAAATAGTAATATAGACTGTTGTGAAGTGTCCATCAAAATCACTTAAAAAAACCTGGTTCCATATGTTCCATTCTCTTTTTATGGCTAACTGAGACATTCTTTCTTGCAAGGACCTAAAAGTAAGAGTAGTGAAATTCTACATTAAGACAAAAAGCTAAGTTGTGCTTAAGAGATCTGAACCTAAAGACGCTGGGTACCACAACAAGGTCCAGGTACATGTGCAAGCTCCAAATGTCCTTGTGGAAGATTTATATCCACTGAGAAGTGCTAGATCACTGAGGTAATTCTGTCTATGAGGGCAACTCCGGCCATGCAGCACATTGCAGCACCAGTTTTTTCCTCATAGATGGAAAAGCAGGGACGTTACACAGCACACAGTACTAGGGTGGAGGAGTTAGACTGGACCCAGACATCATCTGTAGTATAACCTCACCAGTGCAGTGCTGTGCACATTCTGTCAGCCAGCACTGAAGCACCCTTCCTAGCTTAACAACAAGATTTTTAAAATGGCAATGATCCATGTGCCTTAGACACAGTGAGTCGTTGGTATAAGACCAGTTTCTGTGGCTCTGTGCTTTTGCTACATATCAGCTTTTGGTGATAAATTTCAGGACTCAGCAGCACTTGCAGGGTCCCTTTTACTGAGAGGGAATGAGCCTCCTGAATCCAGACATGGTGGGCATTTCAAATTTTGTAGCAGTTCTCACAATTCCTCCTCTGCACACAGACAAAATTTCATCTGGATATTTTTTCTCTCTTATGCAAATCCCATCATTTCAGGATCAAACTGTCTAAATAGCACGTGAAAAAAACTCATGAGCAGCTCCCTCCTGACAGCATAGGGAGAAAAGGAGTATCAGTTATCTGTCATAGGCAGTCTCTATTTAGCAGCTCTGTTCCCACCACAACAGAGACCAGTGAGCTGCATTTAAAAATTTCTTTTATTTTAATTATTTTTTTTCTCAGTCAATATATAACATTTTTGTCCACTTATTTTGCATAGTTTTCTAGTGTATATTTCATAGTGTATTCTTCTCTTCATTTGGTTTGAACTTGCCGTATCTCTTTTATATTCACCCCTTTGTGTTTTCTTGCCTCATCTCATTCTCCATTTCCTTGCATTTTAGGTTTTGCTGTTGTCATTGTCTGTAGAGTTGCTGATCCTCGACTTTTCCCTTAATTTGAGATGAACAGAGGAAAATTAATTGCGTTCGATGTTGAACATATGCACACAATAAACACACAACTTTTAGAAGATGTCATGGAAGCATCTGCTATGTTATATTTTTATGATGGGTGTAAAACTGAAATAATTGGTATTTACTTTTTATTTTTGTCTTCAGATGTCATTTCTGCCCAACTCCTCCATTCCCACTTAAAAACGTAGCACTATATTAAAGTTAAATTGACATTAAGAAAATCAGTTTAAAAGCTTTTTTTTAAACTCCTGAAATTAAAACATTCCCAAAATAAAAATAATCTTAACTACTACAAAGTTTTATGCCCTCTCTTGCACTCTACACTCATTACCAACTACAGCTTAAAATCTATGATCATTTAGGCCTTTACTACCTGTTGGTGTGCATGTAAGTGAAAGGTTTTTGTGTCTGACTACTTAAACTGAGCCAACATACCTAATAAAACACAGTAAAGGGGTTTTTGGCACCCCAAGAAGCAAGTGGGATCATAACATAATTAAAATACATAGAAGATAACTCTGAGTCAGCAAGGCAGCTGCACTACTTGGTAGCTGTCACTTGATTACTCTCAAAAGCTGATAAAAATCAGAAATAGTGATTGCCCACCACAGGCATGAGATATCTGGTTGCTTTAGAAACATAATCACTGTGTTGCAGGAGGTCTAATCAACAGCTACCTATAATCTCTCTGATAGTGTTAATGAAATATTCATGCAGATAACTGTCATAGGCATAAAACATCATAACCAACTCCTTTTTAGTAATGAATACTTTATTGGATCATCCTGCTCCAACTTCTTTTCCTACAAAAGCTATGTAGGAAATTGAGTTGCTGATTCTTCCTAGACACTGTGAGCAACAATTCAATGAAATATCAGTGTTGAGTCAAACTCCTAAGGAGGTAAGGATCAGGTGTTGGAGCCTGTTGAGCCTGGAGAAGATGACACAATTTAGTGTCCTGAATGCAATTAGCATTTTAGAGATAGTTCCTTTTGTTTATTGTTGCGGACTGAACACCAATAGTTTATAATATACTGGCAACATTTTCATTCCGGAAAGGCAAGAAATTAAATATATGTGTGGTTCATTTTTGCTCCTGCCTTAATGGCTCAGGAAAATATCAGAGAGGAAGGATTTTGCTTTGCAAAAGCATTAGGCTGACCTAACGACTACCTCAAAATCTTAGAAAGTTGTTTAGTCTCTCTGCATCTCACTTCGGGACAATAAAGATTCATTTCTGCTTTCCTTACAGACTGAATTAACATTCATTAACATAAAGTGCATTTGTATATATATTTTGCAAGGTACAGTAAGTATTTGTGAAACATATATGTAAATTTAAGCAACATGTGGTGTCTAACTATGAGACTTCAGCTGGCATGACAGTAGACAAAAATTATAAAACCCTCCAGATTTTCACTGAGGATCAAGAGTCCTACCCATTTCAATGAAAGATGCCTAAAAGAGGTAAGAAACTCAGAAAATTAGGCTGCTATTTGAAAAAGCCCATAATCAGTTTAACTAGAATAGAGATTATTTTGTGTAGAACAATCAAATGCTTTGCTTATACAGCTTTGCATATGAACCTTTATGCCATTTTCCTTTGATTAGATTATTAAACTTATTATCTTTGAAGCCTGAAGTGATCACTGCCTTGAGAGAAATATTTAATTTTCAACTGCTTTTTGAATTTAATTCACCAATTCAGTTCCAACTTCTAGTGTATTAATTGAGGCAATGTGGAAAATATTTTTAAGATCAGGAGTATTCGGGATAAAAAGTCCAATGATTATATGAGGGACCGTTCCCAATATACCCCTTGACTCATGATTTAGCCACCCACCGTTCTATTGTCATTTCGATAGCTTTATCAGAAAAATATCAGGAGATTCATCTGTTACCTAAAAGAAAATCTAAGATTCCCTTATAGCATCCTAAAATATAAAATACCAACTTAGCTGAGAAGTAAAAGACAGATCCAAGAAATTAATTCAGAGGATTCAAGCAACATTTGCAAACTTGGTCAAAATACCCTGCTCAGCTACTGCCTGCTCTAGAGACACTTACACTGACAGATACTCACCAATAAGAGTTATCAGGCTACCTAGAGCCATCTAGAGTTGTGCCCAGGAGTGTTTCAAGTCACTGCAACCATACATCATGGGCTCCCGGTCCAGGAGGCGGCTGGCAGCCAGGATGCAGTAGATCTCTGCTAGCCACGTCAGAGCTACAGCAAATGCACCACAGAGGAGCTCCAAAGAGCTAGACTTGTTAAACATATGCAGAGCAGACGAGGATGAACCTGAGATCACGACCAGGACCTGACTCTACATCAGGGTCACAGCCCGAGCAGACTCGTTGCAGCGATGACACGGAGCTGCTGCAGATACTCCTGCAGGGAGCCCAGGCACCCCGACACTCCCCTGACTCTGCCACACTTCAGCAGTGGCTGTGCTGGGGAGCTCAGAGCAAGTCTCACACTCCATATTTCACGATTCACAGATGAAGTAGCAATGAGCTCCTCTTCTGCTCAGGAATCTGCTTGACGTGACAAGCCTGCTCTGAAAATATTTACCACAGTTTATCGAGTGAGCATCATATACAACACAGAAAATAGGCACAGGTGGCACTTCAGCTCTTCACCATAAGCTAGTGTTTTGTGCCATAGTGAGGAATGGGTTGGTAAAATTATCTTTTTTTTTTTTCCCAAGTCAACTGTCTTCCCTCCCTGGTGAATTCTTAAATGCTAGTTCTATAGGTTTATGTTTATTGATATACTTACCTCTATTGCTCCCCTTTCTCTTTCAGAGGACTCTGAATTATTAGTGTTCCAAAACATAATTCCATCAGGAGAAGCTGGTCTTATCTGCATCCAAAAAAGCTGCCAGAATATAAGCTGTACCCTTCCCAAGGATTTGTGGGTTTGACTGTCCTCAGGCAAATAAGGAGTATTAATTTTTCACATTCTATTTGAGAAATGTAAATAGTTGGTACACCAGCTAATAAAAGAGCCTTCACTGGTATAATTACCTCCTTGGGCACGTATGCCATCCAATTAAAAAAAAAATTTATAAAGATGAAAAACGAGTTCCCAACTAAATCCCAAGAGTTGTAATTCAGAAGATCCCTGCTGGCCTGTCAATAGTTTTAGCTTATGTTCTGAAAGCTCCTGTTTGTCAGAAGGCATGGATTAACAGGCAAATCTGCAGTATCCAAGGACACTGAAAACATCAGGTTTTTTCTGTTGATGTCCTGCAACCAACACAGATAAATTCAGATGTTTGTGCAGTACCTCTGCTCAAAAGCAGACAAACGTCCTGTCTCTAGTCTTCAGTCCTGATCTGTACTTATATCAGCAGTTAGTTTGGGCAATTTAAAAGCTTTTTGGCCAATTTGCTCTTCTTTTATATACTTGATCTTTTGAAAAAATTATCTGGAGTCAGAATTCTCAACACTCTCCAGAAAAAAAAATCTCAATATTAGTCCACTGGTAATACAATAATATGAATAAAATAATCACCATGTTTATGCTTTCAACAAAGCATCATACAAGAGTCAACTAATTATTGTTAATTAAAAAATTGTGTTCAGCCTGCCTCTTTCCCAGATGTGTGAGAACCCATCATCTGGTTTTATAATGATTAAATAATAAAAACGTTTTTGAAGAATAAATGAAGTAACAGGGCATAAAATACTGAAAGCAATGTAAGAGCAGCTAATTATGTTGTACAATATATTATGTGGTTGTAAAGCAGTCAGGACCAAGGGATAACATGAATGGAGATTCAGTATTTTATTACCTTCAAAACCTTTCTGCTTACACTGTCAACACAGTAGCCTGAAAAGGTTCAGTTTGTAGAGAGGCAATTTTATGTCATGTTAACCATGGATTGTGAAAATAACCTCTGTCCACAGCATGAGATGGGGATGCATAACTATACTATTTGTGCAACATAAGCTCTAAAAAATTGGTTTTTTAGTTCTTTTTAGACTGAGTAATCATTACTTCACAATTTTCTGGGCAGTCTAAGAGCTTAGGACATCTGACACACAGCTCATACGTGACATGTACTGTCACAAGACATTAGGAAATGAATAATAGATTTTATGTATTTGAGATTAGATATGTGGCAAATGCAGAAACATTATTTTTCTGATATGTCTCTGTAGAATTAATCTAGTTGTCAGTCAAGTCTCAAACATCTTTTTTACTTAAACCAAAATAAAATATTTCAAATAAATATGAATATTGATACTGAAGCAGACAACAACAACAACAAAAATGGAGGGGTTGTGTTTCCTTCATCTATTCTAAAATGCATTCTGGATGTTTTCTTAAATTAGCATTTTGGAAAAACAAAATAACTATTCAAGATTCATAAATGAACATGGGGTTATTTTTCAGCAGTCAGTCCTGTTCAGCTGTAGATACTTTGGAGATATTAAATCCAAATGGGGTGGGGGGTTGTGGAATGGGAGCCCTTGTATCCTCTGAGTTATTCAAGTACCTCTGAAGTACCTCAAGTAGAGAGGGGTCTGTGAACACCCGTCTGTCTTGTAAGCTTTAGTGGAAGAGGTTAAAGGAAGGGAAAGATCTAGATATATCTAGAGGGCAACAGATTTCTCCCTGATTGCTTAGAAACAAAGCTGATAACCAGAGGAAAGTGAGGATCACCAAAGGAAATGCCAGTATGTTTGCCAACATGCCAATGCTTGCTTGCTGCCAACATGACACATGCTTTTTGTTATTTGTATTTATTTCCTCCTTGAAAGCAGCCTCTTCTCATTCAAAATTACCAGGCTTCACTGAAAATTATTGTTGCAATATTCTTTTCCACTGTGTTGCTGGTCAGTAGCAAATGAGGTTTTACTTTATTTAAAAATGTTGAAATATATTTATCATATGTTGGCGCTAGAGTAGTGTAACAACACAATGTTGTTGCTGTAAATCCTCCCTTCCAAGCTGTTTCTAAAATTAGTTTATGCAGTCCCTAAAACAGCATGAGTCTTCTGCTTGCTCTGCCACAGTTTGTAGGATAGCTAAAAACAACACAGCAGGATGCTGCAGCCTCTGTGGAGTCATCACGCCAAGCTCCAGACACCAAGAAAAAGATGATATAGCACCAGAGATTTAGGCTACATGAACATGCATAAACCTGTGCATTTGTCTCCCCACTTCTTTGGGACATTTCTTTCTCAAAGGAGAGCCATAACCCACCCTCAGCATCTTGGAATGGACTGGGTTTTATTCAAGTCTATCTGGCCTACAGTTAGGTTTGGATCTTGTTTTTGAAAATGCATCCACTGGAAACGTAAAAGAAATGATCCTTTCTGCTCTTTCTGTTTCTTACACAGACACCATCTGATATTTGGCTAATGCAAATAGATGTGACTGTGAGTAGGAAAGGAAATAGCCCTGGTTTCATTGGTCTCAATATACCTGTTTCTGTCTGATTTAATCAAACACCTTCAGCCTTTTCGTGCCCTCGGTCAAAGGGTAAGCACAAAACTACAAATAGTCCAAGAAAGAAAGTGACTGAAAAATATTGACCATTTTACAACTCTTAGGTTGAGCAGTGGAACAGTATTCCAACAGGAATTCCCTTCCCCAAAATGATACCTAAGGCACAGTAAATTGCTTGCTGACACCTGCTCACTCAGAGGAGGACAGTTTAATGACAGCTCTGTGTGGTCATTACCACATACCCTCTGGTTGTCATGAGGGCTTCCAAAGCACTACTTCCACGAGTAATTACTTCTTGTATTTTCTCTGCTGATAGCCTTGGCAAATTAGGTGAAATTAAATCAGAGTGACAGCACAAAAATGGCAGAAAATTAATTGGGAAATTCACCTATGGGCGCTGTCAGGTTTCACTTTATCCTGGAGTATCCTTTGTCAAAAAAAAAAAAAAAGGCATGTGTCTCTTTTTTCTGCTGGAATTGTCTTTGCTGTGACATCAATGGACACCCTGGTAACGTGCATTTCCTCCAGCTGAGATGAAAAAACACCACATGTTAAAACAGTAATTTGCCATGCACTGATATTTGCCAAACTTTTTGGCATTACTTCATCTGTTATTGTGGAGATGGTTTCTGGCAAATAACTTGTACGTAACCTGCGTGTCTCTCTGGTTTGTGTCCTTAAATATTTTGATCATCCTTTAAATATTTTGATCATCCTTTAAATATTTTGTGCATGTTAATATCTATTGAATTCAGTTGTTACCTTTTCCTCTCTTGAAGTTAATGGACTTTGTTTCTTAAGCCATGCTTCAATTTTCTGTGCCTGACACAGCAGTCTGGTATCATGAAAAGTATATGTCTATCTGGAACCCCATGGCAGAGTTGGATTTTAACGCTCTGCAACCATGGTTACACTCACTGTGCTTTCCTAAATTTCATATAATTGAGGAACTAACTTAACAGTGCTGCGGCAAGAAAGAGTATCCACTCACTTGATCCTTCTATGTGGTAGTCCTTTCTTTTAGCTGTTTGTTCAAAACAGCTCGAACCACGAAACAAATCAAGAACATTTCCATGATTATGGAAGATATATTTTCTTTAATTAGAATTAGAGGGAAACAAAAGTTCATTCCTAAGTGTGCATTTGTGCTTGGGGCTAATTTAAGTTTAATTTCTGTGATACTTTTGCATTATAATTGCAATAGAAACATGTTGGTTTTTTTCTTTATTCACTGGTTCATATAACACTAGAATGTACATTTTGAACAGGAAATATCATAATAATTCAGCAAGGAAAATGGAAAAAGAAACCAAGGGGACCACTTAACCCCCAGTCAGAAGTAGTGGTTGCTAACCTTCCATTTGCTTTTAAGGCTCGTAAAGCAGTAACAGGCCAGAGGGAGAAATGGAAAATTATAGGCACAGATGGTATGAGGCTGAGAGAGGTAAAGGTAACTGAGGAAACTCTTTTCAGAAACTGAAACAATACCGTTTATTGGCTTTTCTTTTCTCTGGGAAGTTAAGCACAGCTGACTCTGAAAACTGCTTTGTTTTGGAATTGTGTGTGTTAAGAACAGATTTACCTTTACAATATTTTATCCTTGCAATTATTAATTGCAACTCATTATTTTCAGCTGCATTACCACAACTAAATTTTGAGCTTGAAGTGCTGAATATATTTTTCAGGCATTTTAACTTTTTATTAACAAAGGATAATTGTACATTGTCATATTAATTCCTGAAAATGTACAGAGTCTTCAGAAATGGTGATATTTTGGCAAGAAATATAGAGAATAATAAATACATAATATGCTTAATAATAAATACATAGTATGCTTAAGAGTTGAAGATACAACTGTTGCTAAATGGTTGCATTACATTCTAAAAACTAAAATTAAAGGATTTATGAAAAAAAATGCCTAGGATAGAGTTGTCAATAGAAATTTTCATATGATAAAAGTTTTTGGATGTGTGTCAGAGCCCCCAAGGCTTTGATAGGTATTTAATGTATATACTGAAATGTGGGATGTTTCCCTGCCCATATAAGTAAGTAGATCTCTCAAGCTGTAATTCTGAAATGCAAAACCCAAAAATTAATCACAATTGTTGGAGAAAACAGATGTGCACAGGTGTGTATGGTCATGACATGAACACTCATGTATCCACGTATCTCAGACAAGGTAAGGATTTTGGATAGAGTAGCCTTGAGTGCTTCCCTACCCACAATATTGTTATGGGTAAGTGGAAACAAATCCTACTGTATGAAGACAAGCATTTATTATTGCCCTGAATTAAACATGAACAACATAATTAAGAAGTTATAAACAATTATTAGTTCAGTTACAATGTTACCATAGCCATGTCCAAATTAATTTAAAAAAACTCTCATTAGTAATAGATTTTAAATGGTTATTAAAAAAACATTCACCAGTCCCTCCTCCTTTTCTCAGTTGTGATGCTTTCCCTTCCAGGGTTCTTTTGGGTCACAAGGTTGATGGTTCCCAAAAAGACTAGGAAGAGGAATTTGCTGCAAGTTTGTCAGCAGCCTAGAACTTTTGCTGGAGGTCGACAGTGATGGGGTTATCTTCATCACCAGTCTTAGGATCTCCTTGGGTATATTTTTCAAATATTTTTTTAACTTGTAGTCCCAGCTACCCTCTGAGGCCAGAGAGTGGTAAAATTGCCTGCCCCAGCCCTAGGTGCCCTTAAGGGCCACTGTTTCATCCCCTGGCTTCCTGTCTTTGTTGGAATGGTGCCATATCAGGTGAAGCTAAAACAGAAGAGCCCACAGCCACTGGCCCTCTTATCATCTTCCAAACCTGAACACAGCTTTGGACATGGCAAGCCTGGATAAGCCTTGGATTCCCACACAGTTGGAGCAGTACAGGGCCTGTGACCTGTTACAACCCATGACAAAATTGTATTTCCTGGCCTACAATAACAATGATGGTGTGATTAGAGGCAACTGCAGCTGGAGAATGTGCTCTTAGATACCAGAACTTCTCCAAGGTGCTCAACCAGATATAAATGCTCTGCCCAGTACAGGTATAAAAGCAGCAGGGTCTGAGCCAAGCCACTTTCCAGGAAACTAACAGGCCCTCAGCTGCAGAAACGGGCATCCTGGCAAGGACCAGTCAAAGGGAACCAAACAGGATATTGCTGGTACTTAGCAGGGAGAACAGCTACAATAAAAGCAATCTTAAATGAAAGGCACAGATTTTTATTTGGGGAGATAGGGTAAGGTACTAATAAGACTGTAGACCCTTCATTAATTTATTTTCACAGAATCACAGGATATGCTGGGTTGGAAGGGACCCGCAAGGATCATCGAGTCCAATTCCTGACCTTGCACAGAACCCCCAAAAAGAGTCACAACATGTGCCTGAAAACACTGTCCAAGTGCTCCTTGAACTCTGCAGGCTTAGTGTCCTTATCACTTCCGTGGGGAGTCTGTTCCAGCATCCAACCACACTCTCAGTGATAAAACAATCTATAATATCCAACCTAAAACTCCCCTGACACAACTTCAGGCCATTCCCTCAGGTCCTGTCACTGTTCACCACAGAGCAGAGATCAGTGCCTGCCCCTTGTCGTTCCCTCAGGAGGAAGATGCAGACTGCAATGACATCTGCCCTCAGCCTCCTCCAGTCTGGACAGACCGAGTGACCTCAGTCACTCCTTAGACAGCTTCTCTTCAAGGCCTTTCACCCTCTTTGTTGCCCTCCTTTGGACACTCTCCAACAGCTTAATATATTTTTTGTATTGTGCTGCCCAAAACTGCAGACAGTGCAATAATGTTCATCACAAGAAATAGTTGTTCTGAGTATTTACCACCCAAAGCCTGTGCAGCCCTAGTGATTGTCTAATCTGTACTATGATTTTCAGAATGATCTTATCACCATGATTATGACTTCAGAATGTTTCTATGACCTTGATGAAAGGGAAAATCTGAAGAAAATTGTTCAGTGTTTATTATATTGTAACTCATAAAATGATGAGAAAACTTTGGTCTTGGAATGCCATATTTAAGTGAAAGCAAGTAATGTTACCATTTCATAGATTATGCCTTTTTTTTTAAAGTATTGTGTCCATTTACTATATAAAATGTTATAAAACTGTTTCTGCTAATGAGATTTTAAACGTTGATGCTTTCAGATACTTCATCTGTCACAGAAAGAGTGATGCAACACTTAGCCATGTAAAACAATTTGGGAACTAACCAGAAATCAAGTCACTAAAATAATGAGAACATCTGTTCAACATCTGTTGTTTTACTTAATTTACTAGACCTGTGTACAGGAAAAAACAGTGTTCTCATTACTGGTCCATTGACAAATAAAGTAATGAGAAATTGATTGAAATTATTAACAGCTCCATTTCAGCCTAGTGCATGAGCTTATAATTTTAGTCTGGCATGAATTATTTTTAATTCCGAATTTTGTCATCAAAATTACTACTTTTCAGCTACGTCTGCTATCATTACTTTGTATAAAAGAAGCAAGTAAAAAAAATGTTAAATATGTTTGAAATGAACAATAGCTCTTTTTTAACTTTGTTACCACTGTAAATATTTGAGTTTGGGGTGAAATATTTTCTTTTTATTTTTCACATGATCCTGTGGAAATAAATGTAACATCATGGATCCCAGACCTGTGCTAAAGTTGCCATTTCATCTAACTTACTGTTCTGAGGATATTTATAAAAATCTGAAGTAAGGTTGTTTTTTTCAATCCATTCTATCCATTGTAATTTAATTTTTTTGAAGTCTACGAACACCATATTATCTCCCTTAACACATTAAAAGTAAACCATATAAAATATGAGATTTAATTATACCTCTGCTTCAGTTGTGTAAATATTTATAAACTTTGCATGAAACATAGCAGTGCTAATGTAGTTATTGATTAGTAAATCTCAAGTGAAAAAGGTTGCATTAGTCTTGCATTAAAACACTCTGAAATGGACCTCGTATCACATTTTATCACTTTTTTTTTTCCTCTAATGGGAGTGTTTTGGAAAGCATTTAAATTCATAACTAATCTCTCAAAGTTTTTTAATCATTTACTTTTCCATTGTGGAAATAGTTCATAACTGAATCATATTTACTGGGAAATAGTCTATTCCTCCTACTAGAAATAAACAGTTTTAACTTAAGCCCTTCACAGGGGCCCACATCCAAAGGAAAACTCTCATTCTGCTGAGGCTTTTGTTCATCAATGATAATGCTGAAGCATCATTTATAGGGCAGGAGGAAGAGGAGGTTTAGAAATCAGGAATGCACACAGTGAGTAATCCTGCAAGTGCCTCCTTTTCCCTAACAAGTGTTGCCACACACTTGTTGAGAAATTGTGCAATCATCTGAGGACAAATTTGACCTCACACAAATGATGGAAACAACTAATTTCATTTAAGCATGTCATTCAGGGAGCCTGATGAAAAGTGTAGGAAATCCAATAGGTTCCAATTCAAGAATGTGGGAAAAGCAAATAACTTTGTACCCCATCTCATCCATCTAATGGGGAAAATTCACTGGATTCCACTAAGTTCAAGTTCAGTATATAACAGAATACAAGCTTAGTACAAAACAGAGCTTAGCACTGCATTTTAATGTACAGATGAGCCCAGATACACAGTCATCATATGTCATCAGATTTCCAGGTATTTCTTGTGTGCATGGAATTATTTTCTATTTCAGAAAAAACTAGTCTAAGTCAGATTGCCAGGAATGGACATGGGTTGAGAACATCCAAACCAGTAAGTGCTATGGCTCACCTGATAAGCTTGCAGTGCTGTTGTAATTTGGTTTTGTATTTCCGGCCGCTTCACAGTGTTCTTCACATACCAGCACACAAAATAAGCCAGCACACAAAATAAGCCAGATCACTTTAGCTGGATATTTTACAGGGAAGCAAAGCATTAGCTCCCATCTGTTTCCCTTTCTGAGTGTTACTCTTCTCTGGCACTCTGACCCAGCACACCAGGCACAGAGGAACAGGAGGAGCTGTTGTGCCACACTAGGCATGTGAGTGGTGTCAGCTCCAGGACATCAAGGAAAGGAGGGGTAGCCCCAGGCTTTCTCCCAGGCTTGTGCCTGGTCTAGGGAGGCACCATATGACTTGTGAAGGGGCACACACACCCCTGCCATATGGCCTGGCACAGGGCACACAGAGACATCAGGGCTTCTGTTCAGCACAGGACTGCACTTATCTCTGGATTTTCCTCTGAATTCGTTCTTAACAGAAAAGAGAGGATGTGGATCTTCAAGTCCTGGAAGCTGTGAGAAAAGTGTTCATTGAGTTAGGTATAATTAGGGTTCAATCTAATCACAGAAACATGACTCTACAGTACCTGCTGCATGTTATGCCTGGCTCCAGGTTCATGCAATAACTCACACACTTCACCAAAAATTGTAAAATGAAGGAGAAAAATTCATACAAAAGAGATGAATCTTTTCAAACCATCATCTACAAAAATAACTTGATCTTCTTTTACAAAAGCAGCAAGACTTTATTCCTACACCTGCTTGTAATACTGATTCCTGACATAACCACTGTGAATTTCTACATTTCAGATTATTTTTGGTTTCTCTGAGGCAGATGGAGTTTGCCTTTCACATGACGTCCTGGGGGTGAAGGTTCAGAAAGGATGAACTATGCAATCTGCTTCACTATAACACATGACATACTGTTGATCAAAGAAGAACGTGTTAGGGACCAGATGTTGCAAGTAGTAATAACATGTCCCAAGCCTTGCTTTCACCTAATTCATGGCATGGTAGACCTAAAAGTACCTGTAAGATGTAACCAATAGGGAAAAACGTAAGTGAATACCACAGAAGAAATATCTCAGTTAATTTTCTCCTCATTATTAATATTCCCCTTCCCTATTTTAACATTCTACTGTAATTTCCCACTTGTGTTTAATTTTCTTCATCATTTTTTTACCCCATTGGGATATTTAACTTAAAATTGGATTGATAACTGCCTTTAATTTATTCTACTCATTTAAAATGCATGGGTCCACTTTTTACCCAAGGGGTACAACTCTACTGAGGATTATTTCAAATCCCAAGGGAATGAAGAATGTTCCAATTAGTCAAACTCTCTCCTTTAGTCTCAGTATGGTTGTTTAATTCTATTTATTCTGGAGACTTTTAATGTAGAATAGCCATTGGAACAGTCATGCTGCTATGTTTTGAATCTGTTGAGGGAGTCTGGTATTTAAGAAATAGAAAAAGAAAACGGATAAGTGTTTCATTTGTGTATTTGACATTAGTTTCCTATGTGATGTGGTATCATTTGGTCTTTTTGTCACATTTTTCCATCTACCAAATTAATTAGTATGGAAGATCAGCAGAATATGATTGAACAATGTCATGCTTTTTCTACAAAAAAGGACTTTCTGTCCGTACTAGAAGGATATTCAGTTTGCAAGAGGTCTAAGATAAATCTCTGACTTCTTTTTTTCTTGTGTGCTCTCTTTTCTTGTGCCCTGTCAAGAAGTAGTCCAGAGATTCAGAAAAATCTTTAAAAAAAATCATCTATGAGGGAAGCTATGAGGATTGTTTAGGTTAAAGAAGAAAAGACTAATGCAAGAGTATATTGAGAAGAGGGTACATTAATCTTTTCTCCATGTCACTGCTGAATAGAATAGGAGGCAATGGATTTATACTTCAGCAAGAAAGATGGGGGTTAGTCATTAGAAAAAAGACTAATAAAGAGGACAATGAATACTGGATTATTGTGGAGCTCTTAAGTTCAGTTATAGACAAATGTCTGTCATAGATATTAACACTTTGGAGGACAGATTTATGGCCAAGCTGATCTTTTGTCTTCTCCACTTGCCAGATACATTTTCTAAAACTTCTTTCTTTTCCTGAATATTTTGCTCTCCTGTCTTATCTATAAGAGGACAAAGTGACTATTTATGAGGAAGCACTCTGCCTGATAGAATACCACAGGTGGGACTATGTATGAATCAGCGTATATTCCACTGAAATGCAATTAATTTATATATTACTTCCTTTTACAGATATTTTATTGCAAATTCTAATACTTGCTAATATTGAAAAAAATATATTTTAAAAGACCATGTCTTAAGAACTATTTGTCAAATCACTGCATTTGACTGGAATATAATATGAACTTCCTTTATGTTTTTATTCAAACCACAGTTTAAATAAAAACATAAAGCCTCTCATATTTTATGGTCACAATCTGTCAAAAGTCTTCTATCTCATTAGGGACTCAGTATGATTGAGAGGTCTTTTCTTCACTCTTTCTAAAATAGAAGAGCATCTTTGCCTTTAAGACAGAGTCCAGTTTGACTTTCTTGTTTTTGCACAGTCTGTTTGCAAACTTCACCTGCAATTGAAAGAGTACCTACCTCAACACCAGACCTCAGCTGTCCTCTCTGACATCTGGACTGCAAGGCACACTTGTCCCTAGACTGTAACAGGTTATGCTTGCAAATAATTTGAATTTTTAAAAGGACAATTTAAAATGCTGTAGCAAGAAACACTTCCCCCTATTCACTGTGAAATTTTAAGGGCGTATACTGATTCAGAGGTGAAGCTGGATTTTCTGCTGGTTGCTTGCAATCATCCTGGAAACTGGAATAGAATAAAAACCCCAACAGCCAACTATTGTGCTGTGTACAGCAGTTGGAACACATCCTTTGCTTGGTGAGTGACGCTGGGAAGAGAGGAATTAGTGCAGCAACATCTTTTGCCAGTGTAACTATGGGGACTATTGGCTTCTTGGAGTTGAGTCATTCATTATACAGCGCTTGCTGAACTCATTCTCAGTGGGGGTTACTGCCTGCAAACTGCTTTGGAGTATCTAAGTAAATCGGATAACATGTTAATGAGCGTGGTATAAATAGATAAATAGATTTGGCTGCTGAACATCTTTGTAATTTGTGAAAAGTAATGGTGTTCTGAAGCTTTTGAGGCTAATGAAAATAAATAGCATGTGCTTAACACATCATTGAAGAAGGTAGCTCATATTAGTATCAACTTTTATTTCAAACATATTTGTCCAGGAAAAATATGAATGGTATACCATATGTACATTTTCTGAACTCAGTGGGGAAAAGCATTTGAAGGGTTTAACCCCTTTACCTTGGCATATTTATATTAAGCTAAAATAAGCTTCCCAGTAGAGCCTTGATGAAAGTGGAATATTTGTACCATAGAGAAATAATACTGTAATCCATCATCTACTTTCCTTCCTTTTAATTCATGTAAGTAGTTTTTTTCTTTTTTGGTTTAGTGACATAATAATATGGTATCTGTTATCCTGGCTTTATTGGTGTGAGTAACAATATTTAATATTTGAGTTTATTTTCTGTCCCAAAGTCCCTGTTGAGATTTGTAATAGAGAGGAATTTATCCTAAACCTCTGCACAGCTATTTTCCTCAGTTTGGACATCTCATACACAATTCTAAAAAAATTCTTCCTCATCTGTGAGTTACACAGTCTAAGTTCACTCTTTTAATGAGTTTAATATTACTACTTCACCTGCTTAAACCATAACAACTGTCATTATGGCCCACACTGCATAAAAATAAGGCAGAAACAGTAGGATGGTAAATTACTCAGCAACATTAGCAGAAATCAATCTTGCTTACCAGTTTGGATCTCAGTAGTTCATCATCCCCCTGTTCCTCAGCCAGCTAGTATGGATACTCAGAATGAAGTAGCTTTTTTTGCTGCAAAACTTCCACTGTCTACACCATTTCAGTACCTCATTGCATTTGGAGCCAAAAAGGTTTTTTATTATTCTCCATATGAAAATTTCCCTCTGCAAGTTAAGCTTCTTACTCACTAACCTATTCATTAGGTTCTCTTCCAGTTCAGCATCACAGCTAGCTGGAAAATTTCCATTAAAACCCAATTTTACCCACAAGATTAGAAAATTGATCATCAACATTTTTCAAATAAATTTTAGCTATCAGCATGCTCTAGGACCATTTTCAGAAGCCTGTGAAAATATTTAATAGCTAACTGACATTAAACAATATGCAAAAATATCTTAATAATCTAACATTGCATTTAATTGAATATTTTAATAAAAACTTAATTAAGGTTCCCACATTTGTACTTGGGGGCTATCCTGAACTCAATACCATTCAAATCCCATTAGTGCTAATGGCTTAATGCCATATGTGGAGAATATAAAACACATAAAATCTACTTTTAATAAGTCATTCATCCTACATTAAATATAAAACTATTATTAAAAACACATTAAAGAGGATTAACCGCTAGTATTACAAGGAATGTTTTTAATAATCAGTTGATATTTATTTAGCTTATACTACTGTCTAAACATTATACAATTATGGTTTTATAATTCTCCTCTAAATCTTAAGCAAATTAAATGTCTATCTGGAAACATTAATTTAAAAAGTTACTGAAAAGCATATTTTAATGTCATTGGCTCTATTTTTTAATATTCTTCACTTTTCTTTGTTTTTTTAAGGGAGAGACAAGTAAAAGTTTTATTGCAAGAACATTTAAGCAAAGAAATTTTAATTTAGAGAAACAAGACAGCAAATACATACCAGATGATCAGAAGAACATTGTATCTTGAAGGAGGTAATTTTTTTTAATGCAAAAAAAGAACATATTTAAGTGAAAAAAGTCTGTCTTCTTAAAAGAAGATTTTAACAAATAAAGATTGATTAACAGATAGTTACCAGACCAAAGGGAAAGGGGATGGCAAGTTGCAGAGAATGCAGGCAGGGAATACGTCAGACAGCTGAGTTTTGGATAAGAACAACTTTTCAAGTCCTTAAAAATATAATGGAAATATTGACTTTAGAACGTTTCTATCTGTTTAATGCCTTTGAAATCATGGAAAAACTGAAAAAGAAGAGTATTATTGGAGAAGAGGGACTTGTCATGGACGAACTGTGAACCATTCCTTTTCCTTTGTCACACTTCCGTTCTAAAACCATTTTAGGGTATGTTCTAATCACTACTTTAATTTCTTCACATTGTCTCACACAAAACCACATATTGCCACATCTTTCCTCTTGATAGACACAGCTGAATTTACTTCTTAGGAATTAAAAGAGCTCCTTGGTGAAAGCCAAATGAACAATGAATAGTGACTGCTAAAGGCGAAATGAAAAATGAAGAGAAAACAAAGTTAAAAGTGCCATAAAACACATCCCCATATTTTGGGGATCTTAAAATTTTTGATGAGTGTTACATGAGATAATGGACATGGAGAACATGTAGTCAATACAGCCCCAAACTAAATGTAGAAGGCCACACTCCACCATGGAATACACCACTGCACACAGGACTAGCCAGGGGAAACAACTACATATTGCTTTGTAATTATCCTTGCAAATCAACACCCACTAAGTGATGGAAAAGCTCTGAGAATAGCTTGGAGATACATCTTCAAACAGTTTGTATGGTATGCAGAGTGACCTTAAGTCTATTGAAGCCAATGCTCATCTCTTCATTGACATGGGAAGGGTATGAGTCACAAATAATGCCATATGCCTGTAGTGTATTTATCCCTCTAATGAGCTAAGGTTGCACTTAAAAGAAGAATGAAAAAAATTAAAGGTGAAAGAGAGGGTCATCTTTGACTTTGGAATCTTTTGATTTTATCAGTTTCTGTCCTAATATTAAAGTTATTTAAACATTTTAATTGCCTATATTGTGAACACATAAGGCCTTGAAATACAGAATATTAATGAGTGTTCTTGCTATTTGGCCACAGCATCTTATGAAATCTCTGTGATTTAGATGCATTTGGAGAGAAATTATCTCTAAACTTTCAAGATAATTCAAAGTTGCTCCTTTTACTTTTTTTATTTATATGAAATTCTAGACACCTCCTCAAAAACTATATAGACCCATTTTCAATCCAAAAAATTATACCTGAATCTTAAATAATTGAAAAATACTCAATTTCATTTTGAAATCTGAATATTACTTCAACTACATTGTTTTATTCTTTTTAAATAATAAATACTCAGAGATTGTTATGTTCTTTCCTTATTCAATCCATTTCATTTGTCTCAGTAATGCTAATTTTTTTGTTTTCATGGTACCATCTTCCTCTTTGTGGTAGTCAGACCCTCATGGAGCTCTTCATACAATTAACTATTAAAAAGACACTTTGCATCAAAATTTCTCTTGATGTCAGATTATTTTTCTGCTAAAGTATTCAACATAGCTGAGTGCTATATCAGTTTATAGAAGGAATTATGTATACCAATAGTTGAGCATTACATTTTGTGTGTGAATCAGTGAATTGTGAACAATACAAGAAGAATTTGAAAATGAGAACTAGACATTGGACTCTCTTGTGGTAGACACAGGAAAAGGAAGGAGGAACAATGATCGGGAAGGCACTCAATGTCAGTTACTGTCTCTATCCTTTTATGAAGCAGAAATTCTGATGTGTGCCTCATTCAATAATGTCCAGTCACCAGATCCTCTATTTAGTTATGAAACTTTTCTCCTTTGCCTCTGGTTGGTGTTGATCTACTGTGGCTCAGAAGAGATGGAAATACTTTGACACATTAAGATCAAATAAGTTTACAGAAGTCAAAATGCTTAATGCCTTTTAGTGATTATCTTTGTTAAAAATTTTCACTTGAACATAGTCAACTACCAGCAAAGGATAAAATAAAATAACAATAATAAAAAAAAGAAAATGTTAGGAGATACTTTGTTAAATGCTTTCCAATCAACTGTGTCTGCTACAATTTACTCCTAGGTACTTAAAAAATGTGCATGAGGCAATCTCAAAACCATTGCCATGTTTTTCAGGACTAGCACAGGGAATGTGAGAGCTGTCAAATAAATGTCAGTCTTTAAAGAAAGCAAAAGAGAGCATCAAACCAGGTCTATGAGGCCCAGTGGCTCTGTGGGACCATGGTCCATGGGGACTACCCATAGGTCCATCAAGGAAGGGGCCCATTCCACCTTTCCAGGGAGAAGCAGGGAAGGCAGGGGGCACTGGGGCAGCCCCAGCCTGGGCACCCAGCATCTCCCTGGGGACAGGAGCAGGCCTGTGGCAGGGACGTGGGAATGCAGGCTGGCCTAAACCAGCAGAGCCCACATGCAGGCAGGGCAGGGCGGTGGGATTTGGATGTTTGCTGTCCGGGGGTGCCACTGGGGTAGAGACTGGTGGCCAGGGGGGCTGGGATGGGGTCCTGAGCCCTGGGTGAGATGAGCGAGTCTCACAGCTAGGCAGGGCCAAGCAGGGCTGGAGTAGCCTCAAGGACACAACACATTAAATAGCCTCTTCCAGGAGACCGCAGATACCATTTTGCAAACCACTGTCTTTAGAAAGTCAGGCAAAAACAGCTAAGCTTGAACAATTGGAGTGCATATGCCAAAAGAGGTGGATGGAAATATTGAGGACATGATTCTCAGTTGTTCAAGAGCTGTTTCATGAGGGTAAGTTGAATGTTTTCCTAGCACATGAGACCATAAAATAGAAAATGCACTGATTAGACATAGAGAAGAGAGTATAGAGGAATGTAACAGAAGTGATCTTCAGAAACAGAAGGAACAGTCTGGAAAATACAGGTCATATTGAAAAAGAATATGTTCAGTGTGCAATACTGAAGCAATGATGTTCTTGCCACTGCAAAACATAGATATACATCATTCTAGACTTTATAAAAATATTTTAGTGCATGAAACACCTCAAATTATTGCTTATGTAGTTTTCAGAATATTCTATGTTTGCTGTAGTTATATATTTATTTTAGGTAGAGCCTTCAGGACCAACCAAGGAAATCCCAGATCAAAGGAACTTACTCTCTGATTTTAGGAGTCTAGGATTTGCTAAAGAAGCCCTAATTTTTCTCCCAAGTAACAACTCTGAAATCAGGTAATTTGCTGTCCTGTTGTAGAATCACAGGTTCCCTTGGAAGGCATAAGTTTTGTAGGAGCATTTGAGTAGCTGTTGGTAGAAGTCTGGAAATGCGCACTTAACATTGGGCATGAGGGGGAGGATGAAGGGCAAAATGAAGCATAGTGAATAAAGTGCATGTCACCCCAATATATTGTAAACCCACTAAGTCATAAAAAAAGGCAAATAAAAACAGTTTTCTTCACGGGTAAGGAGCGGTACAATTTGTCTCTCAAAGACCAGTCTGACAGTCTAATAATGAAACCTTACATACACTTATGTAGAAAACTTATGTTCACGTGTACTCTGATTAATGAAGAACTGAAGATGATCTACTGCAATTCTAGAAGAGATACAGAAATATAATGAAAGATAGAGAACATGATAAAAAAAATCATGAGTTCAGTTTTTGCATGCATCATGTCATTTCACTATTTTATTTTATTTTGTTTTCTTTCTTTCTTCAACCTGACTTGTTCCCTCTGCTTAGAGAGTCACATTTTCCATTGACAGGGTTGGATTTTTGTGGGGGAATTGGTGAGACAAAACTACTTCAAATAGGAAGAAAGAAGATAGTAAATACTCATTATTTCTTGTTGTTTGGTAGACACACAAGGAGGATGTTAAAAAGGATGGCTTGTGAATGCAAGTATTTTGTTGGATTTTGGCACAAATTTTCTGGCTCCTGACTGTTGAAAGATGTTATTCTGCTGCCACTCAGATGGGTCTGCCAATACTAAGGGTCTTGCTGATGAGTTGGAACAAGGCTGTAGTGGTTTGTCTGCCACATGCTGGCTTCTCCTCTTCATGATTTTTAAATTCCCTCTTATTTGGCCCTGATATTACATGTAAGTCTAATGAACTTGCATCCAGATCTCTACAGAATGTGAGTGGTCTGACAGCTTTATACCACTTATGTGGATAAAAAACTACTAAACAAAGACAAATTGAAATATTATGAACATAAACAAAGAGTTTGCCAGCTACTAGCTAGAACTAGTCATGGTTGAGAATTATAATTTAAAACCAGGCATAGAAAACAAAAGATTTTTGGAGAAAAGTATGCAGAAAAGTCCCGCATAAAATTAAGGAAGTTTTACCTTTAAACGTGCCAAAAAATTAATTAAAATAAAAATTGCAGGCCAACAGTGGAATAAGTCTAAAAAAAGTCAATATGGAAAAATACGATTACTTTTTAATAGTATATATCAGTAGCCAATACCTGGGTCAAATATTGATTCTTACAAAAGATAGATCTATTTTTCATTTCATAACTCTGTTGATATTTTTTAATAAAACTCCTTTATATAATCAAATTAAGTTCAACTAGTTGGATTTTATAAAAAAGAAAAAAATGTATGATATTTCATTATATTTTTAATGAAATTATAAGCAAATACAAATTGACATCTATAGAAAGATAAAAACTGTAATAGTTTAGAATTTCTTGGTAATTCTTGTAGTGCATTCCATATCCTAGTCAGAAGTGGCAGAATTCTCCTGAGCTGTTCACAAAAAAAAATTAGAGTTGTATGAATATGTATTTTCTGTGCAATGTTCACTCATGAATTCTAACTTTATAATAGAAAAGTTCTGGACTGTGTTGACAGTGACCAGATTTGATAAGAATCTTCTCTTGAATCAAGGGACTTTTCAGGCTCCTAGAATTTTCCTAACATCTCTATTTATCTACTCCTCCAAAAGGAGAAACAAGAAAGTGTCCCAAAGAAGGTTTTGCTCAAAAGTTTTCTGGTTTTAGTCCCAGGAACAAGTAAGTAACAACAAACCTTTTTTATCTGGAACTAACAGAAATTCCATATCATTTTTTATTAAAAGTTTTTGCCATGCTGAGTTTCAATAAAGTGGCTTTCAAGTGAAATGTCATCATCCACACTGTTTCTCCCACTTGAATTATTTTGGGTGGCCTACATTCTATAACAACAGTGATGAGGAGGTCTGACCCTCAAGCCCCTGGGTAAAGGCACACTGCTGGGATGTAAAATATAAATTTCAGGTTCCTGCTCTTCCTTCTCCCAGATGGGAACTAGACCCACTGTTTCTCACATCTCATAGAAATATCTAACCCATCAGGCTTTCAGCTGGGTTGGATGTAGTTTGCTCTTAAAATAACATAAAATGTCTGTTTTAATGATATACTTTTTTTATAGTGAAAAATTATTATTACAGAGATTTTTTATAAAGAGAATTTTATATGAAGAAGACTTCTAGCCCCTCACTCAGATGTTCTCTTGTTGATAGCATCAACATTATGCTACTGCTGCTGCATATAAGGTAGATTATTTAGTTTATCTGTCAGAAAATATAAACCATCCTCCTGCTTTTCTTAGCACTTGTTCTGTGGGGCGAGGAAGGGCAGGACTTCATCCCTTTAAACCGCAAATATATAAAAACCCAGACTTTTATTCATCATCCATCTCCCTGCTCCATCCTAGCCCCCCTTGCTGTTGAGTACCTGGCTAACCCAGTTTCCAGTGCTGGGTCACAGCAGTAGCCTCCATGCAGCCCTTCAAAGTGCTGTGCAGAGATAAATGCCTGCCAGCATTGCTGTCCACTTGTTGGTTGTACGTGTTCACTGCCAGAGAGTTTAAAAAGTGAGCTACCTTCCCTGCCATCTGATTCCATGGCAACCTCTCCTCTGCTTTCTACCACTAAGCATCTGTTATTGTTTTCACTGTAAACTCGTGTTTTCAAGAGTTTCGGGATTGGCATAAATTGTTATTGTATCAGAAAAATAAAAGATCTGGGTCTTTCTCTTTTCGGCTGCTTAAAAGAAAATAGCAAAGTCCACCAACACTCGATGCAAAACAAAACAAAAGCAATTAAAATATTAGAGGTTTCCATGGAAGTCTGAATGGCACTTCAGTTTCAGTTCTTACCCTTTGATATCTCAAGGGAAAATTAGGTACATGAGTGATTTTGTGACAGGATACAGCAGTTCAGCTGCTGCCCTCATTCCTGTTTTTATCTGATGCTGTGGCAGCAGATAAAAAATGCACTTCTAAAATGTAGAAAGCTGTGCACACTGGAGAATGAGAGTGGTAATCAAAGTAACAGGTGATGGACTAAGATGGAAGTGGGAAATGAATGAAGAGAAAGATATCACATTAGGTATAAAGGTAGCAACGCAAAAGAACTGAACCATAGGGAAGAGACTATAGATGAGTATAGTTGCCAGTAAGAAGGAAAGAAGGAAATTCTCAAAAGTGTCATATAATGGAGCTAAAAGAGGATTAGGAATACTCTATCAGAATTTCATTTCTGGCCATGATAGTCGGGCATTTTCCTTAAGGACACAAGTTAGAGGCAAAGAATGATGTTTTGGAGACAATGAAGGGAAATTTGAATTAGTAAAGTAGCTTTTACCATCACTGAAACAAGGCTATTTTTATTCTTTTCTTCACACTGCAATCCTAAAAAAATGCTGAGTTTGAGGATCAGAAATTTTATAAAGGACACTGTGTAGGCCATACTGTTCTACTAAGTAAATCAAGGAGATTTTCACTGTTGACTTGCACAGAATAGGAAGGACTAGGAAAACAAAAAGTACTTTTGAAAATCAGATAAGTCTAATAAACTGAAGGAATTTATGACTGAGATTATGTGAAGTGGTAGTTACTAGACATCACTACCTCTTCTCATTTCTATCACACAGAATAAACAGATTCCAACCCCATTTATTTGCCTGTGAGTAACTCTTTGGCTCAGAAAATTCAGAATGTCCAACCAAATTGAGGCACACTCTCTCTCTCTCTCTTTATTCTGCTTTGAGGACTTGGGCCAAAGCTGGCACTTTGTCAGGATCAATGTCTCACATCTTCCAGGGATATCTGACCTCTTTAGTCACACATTAACTCAGTTCCATCGCTGTCAATCATGAGTCTTCAATTGCAGCATAGCAAGTATCAAGAGAGCTGTCTATATTCATGATAAAACAGCTTTGTGGTGAAAAGAACAAGGCTGTGAGAAGTCTCACATCATGCCTTAGGGGCATACTAAGACCAGAACAGCAGAGATGGCCACAGGGTTCAGCTTTAACTATGCCAAAAAAGATGGTTCAACAAGAAAAATACCTGATAAGGCTGTTCAGCAAGAAAAATAAAAATGCATAAATTCCGGAAAGGAGATGCAAAGATGTAGACAGGCTCTTTTTCATGATGCCCAATGGCAGGAAAGATGTAATTGGCACAACCTGAAAGAGAGGAGGCTGCCTCTGAATATGAGAAAACAATTTTTTAGGGTGATTAAACAGTGGCATAAATTATCTGGGGATATTGTAGAGTCCTCAAGTTGAATATATTCAAAAGCTATCTGAACACGGTACTGGTCAACCAGCTATGAGCGTCCCAGACTTAGCATACTTTGAACATGATGACCTCTGGAAGTCCCTTTCAAGTTCAGCTGTTCTGTAATTCCGTGATTCTGTAACAAAATAATGAGTTGTTTTGAGTTAGATTTGAAAAGTAGCCTAAAATTCTTGTGACAAGATGTTCAGTAGTCCTAAATAGAGAGCTACTGGCAGAATCTCTAAACACTAGACTTTCACAATAACTCTAAAGATACCAGAAGCCAGCCCAAACTGTGAACAAAAGCATCTCCATCCTCAAGCATTTATTCCCATCTTCAGACCTTCTCTCCCTTGTGTCACCACAAAGCATTCATGCAGCTCTGCAGTCAGGAAGGGCTTGGAAATATCTTTGGAAAAATTATTCTTTTGGCAGCAGCAGTTTCCAACACAAAATAAGAGCTCTGGAAAAGTTTATTACAGGCTTAAGGGCAGAAGAATATTTTTCTACTTTCAGTGTGAAGTCATTTCTAAGTCACTCCTCAATTACCTTCAAGAGTTCGGATCAGCTTACAAATCAGTACCTGCCGGCAGCGCCCCATTGTAGCTGTTAATTCATGCTTTCGCATCTGTTACATTAGCATGCCAAAAGAACTTACAACCTCCTTGAAATTTCCTTCAGCATAGTTTGAGCATAATTGAATACTAAGAGATCAAAATTTAATTTTTGTATTTTCTTAACCAAATCTATTCAAATATGCCCTATGCACTAGCCCCCTTGGAGTATTAGGTGTAGAACAAGGTCAGAACTTTTGCAACCAAACATTTCTGAGTGACATATAAACAAAGAAAGGTTGGAACCTTTTCTTTCTTTTAAAACATGAAAAGCCCAAATGTTTCTAAGCAATTTAGCATCCGCTGGGCCATGCTCCACCTGTCAGTCTAGTAACCCCTTTTTAGATTTATAAGGACATCCAAAGAATAGTTGAGTTAAAAATATCCTTCATCTAACTATATTTCATTCTAATTAAAAACATGTACTCTAAACTTTTTTAAAGAGGGAAAAAAAAACCCTTAGAATAAGGGCCTGAATAGACAGTAAGACTGCCTATACTGTCTAGGTGCACATTTATAAGCATTTTCATTATGTGGGGATCAAATTCTTTTGTTAAATATTCTCATTTAAAACCAATTTGCATAAATAAGGGCTCATTTCTCAAAGAGCGCACTCATTCAAAGAAAATTAGATTTCACTTGGAAACACACACAAGTCTAAATTTCTCATCATGTTCTCAGGCTGTGTGAAACAGAATAATTTCCCAATGTGTCCCATAGCAGTTCTGAACCATGTTTTTCCCATTCTCTCTTCAATCTGGTTCAAAGCTGCACCAGAGCCTCTTTGAGAACATCAGTAGCTTCTTCCACTTCCTTGTATCAAAGTAAGACCTTGTCGGGTGCCTACTTCTGCCTTGCTTTGATTTCAAAGGAAGGATGCACATTTACTGTCCAGAGGAAAACTGTTTAATACTCCAGTCAGGTCTCTCACGATGAAGAAATCAGGATTTCCAGTTGTTCTGACACATGTGCTCCATCTCAGTGTGTACATGGGCAGTGTCAAGGAAAGCCTACATCTCCACCCAGTTTGAAAAAGTCATTTTGGAGATTTCTTTTCTCACTTTCTTACATCAGCTTTTGCTCAAACTTCCCAAACTGTGTATTGGAAAGTTGTTTTGTTCACCTTCTTAAGCTTTCCTAATTGCTCTCCCAGCTGTTTAAGGATGCCCAGGGCTATCAATGGAGATCTTACTTGGAGTTTTTGGCATCAGGGGAAAGTAATAAGTATATAGTTTGCAAGAATTTATTTCTTTATTGTACTTGTTCCATTCAGACTTTTATAAAGTCAGTAAAGCTTTCCTGTCTCTCCTTAGCAGGAGCCAGGTCCTGTCACTGGCTCTTTCCAAAACAGTCTCCTCCAGGCTTAAAAATGGCCCTTACAGACAGGGTAATTCAGAGGCACTCCCTGAGTGCAGCAGGGGGCTAAGACTGCATTTTTGCATTTGACCACAACGATAATGTGGATTACAACTCCATGAAAGAGGCCTGGGGGAGTCACAGATTTCCCAGCTGCAACTGTCACTGTATTAAGCAAGGAACCCCATAACCAAATTAGTATTACAGGCAACATTTAGAGCACCACTTAAAGGCTAACACTTTAGAATGGCTTTAGTTGCATTAGATGAAGTTTTCAGGAGTAGGCATCAGCTTGAGACTGATTTTTGGTTGGTTTTAAAATTTGCTCTGCTTTTGAGCTGAAACTATTAAGCTACTGCTGCAAATATACAAGTGAAATATCACATTTTGATCAATTTTTTAAATGAGTAGTTACAACAATTTATTTTGAAGAACACCGGGACTTCTGTGATTTGAAAAGTTTCATGTTTGGCAAGGACGTCATTGCAGAAAAATTCATGCAGATTTGGGCAGTTTACAAGTCAGCAGATTAATATCTGTGTAAGTACAGTACAAAATGACCAAGTTTTGGCAGCTGAATTCTCTAAAGGTTTCACTTTCACAGCACATCCTCTGTCCTTCCCTGCCTCCTACATGCCACTTTTATAACAACTAAAATATCTGAGTAATGACTATACCATGTCTGTAATGGACATGAATGTATTTTGGGCAGTATTTTTGCTAAGATTTTTTTCTTTAACGACTTTCTAGTTTTGGAAATTAAGTGTTATCAAACTCTGAAATGGTGAACAGACAAACTTTTTCTCATGTTGGCATAACTCCTCCCTGCTAATATATCTAGTTTTTTCAGTATGTTGGGGAAGTTCCAACAAAATTATCTTCTAGTGTTGATTTCCATTTTTTTGTTTTGACAAAGCTTAAAATGCACAATATGGAACATATCAATATAGCTGATTGACTGAGTGATGGGATTTGTTTGTTTGTTTAAATAAAATATACTACACGGCCCAGGCTTGTGAAATTTGGTAGCAAGGGTTCATAGGTTCAGTTATGTTTCTTATGGAGCATGAAATTCATATTAGCAGAAATATGGGATCTCTACCATCTATTAGGTTTACTTTGTATAATATGATTAAAATATACTCATAAGAAACCAGGAAAAAAAAGCCACTATATCATCTATGTAATATACATAACTACAATTACAATCCTCTTAAACAATGTTTTCCACTTCATGAGATGTTTGATATAACCTAAGTATCTAATTATGATGTTAAAATTACTTTTTTATCTATATCACATGACATATTAGCCATATTAGCAATATATGTTATAAACCAACACCTGATTTAAAATGTTTTATTTGCAGTGATTTTCACTGAATGCAGTACTTGCCATGCTTTTCCTTAACTAATTTGCTTGCTTCTGTTTACTAACAGAATAATTGTCAGAGTATAATTAACACAGATGTCGCATGAGTTTAGTTTTCAGGTTCAGGTTAAATTTATACTACTGCATATGGAAGTGTCTAATTAGATTGCCATCTGAAATGGTGGAGTTACTATGTTTTGAATAAAATCTTTTACACAGACTTCTATCTTATTCAGTGGTACTATGTTTTCATTCATTGGCAGTTTAAAAAATAAGACTTTCATATTAAGGACATCAGTTTATGCACATCAGTGTTGATTGAGACAGGAATATTTGTAAATTTGACACTAAGCCCCCCAGTTATCCCAAGGCATTCTGTATTCTCTAAGCTAAAGTTTTATACTGGGCCAATAGCTACCAAGATCCAATATTCTGTGGTTCTGAAGTCCAAATTAATTTCTTATTCCAGTGATTTAATTTCTAGTGTCTTACTTTCCATTTACTCGTTTTTCTTTTGGTGATACTTGCAGACTTGGAAGTACTGAAACCTGGGATTCAAAAGACTTGGCAACAAGATGGAGTTGTTTGTTAGCAATAATCTTGAAAGATTTATGTGTCTGTGTACTGCGGTGAAAAACAAGATGTGTACCAAGTGTGAGTTTGATACTTTATTTCAAACCAGTTATGATGAATTAGGTATGGTTCTAGTGATAACCTTCAACTGTGATATTTTACATTGATGCCAACAAAGTGGATCATATGGAATAGGGAACATAAAATGGTGGCAAAGTCAGTTAGATAGCTTGTTGCTATATGAAAAATGTCATTGTGCATATCTTTAACAAGAATTGACTTCAAACAGTGAGAATGAAAGTCATACTGATAAGTTTTGGCATAGAATACTAATAAAAGAAAATGCATTTATCATAGTAGAAAATAAAAAGTTAGTGGGTCAGGGCAATTACTAATGCTTTTTCTTAATCTAGGTTAATAATGCACCCCTTCTCTCTTTGTGCCTTTTTCATTATTGAGTAATTCCAATAAATGATTAAAGTGCTGATTAGGTTCTGTAATCCAAATTACTAAATGTGAGCTAAAGAGCTACTCACAGATCTAGTCTACCAAGCAATGTTTTAATTCTAAATTGCCACTTCAAATTTATAAGCAGAGATATTAAGTATGTAGTTCACATTAATTCTGATTTATAATCTTATATAATAACTAAATCACAGAAATTGATTGTTTTATATTCTTTTTTCTTGAAGAAAAACTCCACCATATGTTGCTGAGAACAACTGACATTTCAATTGAGTCTTCAAGCTCTATTGTCTTTCCTTGCCAACATTTCCCTACAGAATAACAAGTATCAGGTACTTTTACTCAAATAAAACACACACTGAAATAACAGCATTGTTTTGATTGAGATTCTAAACCAAATAAACTGTCTCTCTATCGCAGTTCTTCAGTAAGTGAATAGCTGGTCTCACACATTTAAGAAAAGGAGATTTTTTATACATGACTAGGGAATTAGTGGAGCAGCTAATTACCTACATCCAAACAAATGTATGACAAGACAGAACTCCTCAACATTGTCTCAGTACTCAAAACCATCCATTTAAAGCCCACATTAACTTTACTACACAGTGAATTCTATGTATGGAAATCCATCATTACTCTAAAACTGTGCAAAGGGAATATTTCCTTTATTATTTACGATGAGTGGCTTTCAAATCTGACTATGTCTCAGAAATTTAGATCTTCTTTCAAAACAAACACACAAATCAAGGCAATTTACTGAACAAGCAGGCATGTGTTCTGTTACATCATCCTCTCCCAATATGGTTGTTTTCTCCGTTTCAGTATGTTTTGCTGTAGTTCTGGATGCTTCTTTTGCAATGCTATGATTAATGCCACTTATCAGTGTAATAATGGTTCCTTACTTAAGGAGCCTCTTAAAAGCAGAAGTTTGGGGAAGGCAGTCTGTTTGTTTTCTTTATTTAAAGGGCAAAATGCTTCAAGAAGGACTTTATGAACAGTTACATCAGGGGCAACATCTGGATTTTTCTTCTGAAATTTTCTGTCTGGAGCCCTCAGTGTATCTCAGGGCACCACAGACGTAAGTAAAAAGCATTGTACCAGTAATCTCCGTGTACATGATGTTCAGTCAAAGAATCTGGCTAGATTTGTCCCACATTTGTTTCACTAAATTTCTAAGCTTCCAGGGAGTAAACATGAAAAGGCAATTGTAATTTAACTGTTCTTCTCAGCAGGGCTTCTTTGACAACAAAACATCCCCTTTTTGGTAGCTCAAGGTACTTACCTCACTATTATTCTGTGGTCAGAAATTTTGTTGAGAATAAATGAAACACAGAAGAGACATAGGAATATTTATAATGCCTAAATTTGCACAGTGCCATTGCTGTCCATAAAAAACACCAATACAGAACCGATTTGTGTTCTCACTGACTCCTATAAAGTATCTATAACTGACAATGTACATCTCTTGAACCTTTCCCAAAGAAATGAAAGACTTTTCATGGCACTCTTCAAAACAAAGACACCCAAAATTTCCAAATTTTTGATTCCTGGAAGTCTTGCCTTGTACCTTCTGTGTATGCTGAGCAGCTACATTTCTGCCTCCATGCCACTTGTTTTATCCAGTTTTATTGACTTGTTCCTCCTCACAGAGGTGTTACAGTTCTCCCTTCTTGTAAAGAGCTGTTCTAGTGAAGCAAGAGAAATGGGGAAAAAGCATCTATCGTGCCTGTGATTTTTCTTTTCCTTGATATCGATTAATTAGAGAACCAGAGAGTGCAGAAGAAATGTTTAGAACTGAAGATATCAAAATGATCTCATCAGTGGAAAGCTGGATCTTTTGGTTAGTAGTTTCTAATTTACACTGCAGCAGATGGATGGTGTTGAAGGTCACCATTACTGTGTAAGGCCAGCTTGTCTGTAGAGTTTGAACTCCATGTAGGTAACGCTCATTGATAGAGAATGTTTATAGTGAAAACCTTTTGTTCTTCTTTTAAATCTCTATTTCATGCAGGCAAATTATATCCCTGTGATGAAACAAAATCAGATTTCAGGCTGTCCTCCATTTCATTCTTCATATTGATCCTTGAGCTATCAAATTAGATTGAAGAATTTTGTAAATATCAAAGAAGAAAAAGGTATTTGTTACTTACTGAATTGCTAGAAAAATCTGAACTGAGAAATTTTTAGACATTCAGCCTAATAAAAATAAATGGAATAGAATTTCATATTTAACTAATAGATGAAAAATATTTTCTTTTAAGGCAAGAAAATGTCTGGTCAATTAACTTTTAAAACAGAACAAGACAGAATTTTCAGAAATGTACAACTCACTAAAGTGACAAGTGAAAAATTTGTTAAAAATCACTGAAAAGAGTGCCTGCTGCAGAGTGGCCCTTTAGCAAAAATTGTGGTTGTATGTTTTCACAGAATCATCAACTGGAAACAACTACTGTTTCATGAGCTTTCTGAAAACTAGATTGTAAGGTAGAATACTCCACATTCAGCAAGAGATAATCTGTTTTATGTATTGTGGATAAAAGCATGCAGATGTATATATATATCACATAGCACTTAACAAAAAATATTCAGATAAACTTCCCTTGTGCTAATTGGTTTGTGTAACTATATCACATCATTCATGAGACAAACTCCTGAATTGAAACACTTAAAGCAAAACCAAAACCAATCCCAACCAAAAACAAACAAAAAATAAGACTCTCAAAACCCTTTAATATGAAAATTCAGGACCAAATTACTTGGGTGATTTTTTTTGTACAATTAGTGACTTGAAAGTGACATTAAGTTGGTACTGGGAGCATCAAGCAAATGAGCTATACAATTTTCTGCTGTGGTCTTTCCAGTCAGACTTGGGCTATGAAGATGATTGAAAATATTTCAGTCTGAAGGATCTCAAAGATTTTTTTTTAAGGAGGAGAGTTTATTTTCTAGAAAATATCTATGTATATAATGCCCCATGTCCCATTACAGAGCTTGAAATTAAATTGTCTCCTGAATATTCATATCCTTTTATTACTACCTACTGTCTAGGTCTAGTTATCTTTTATAAGCTAACTAATCTCTTGAAGTCTAGAATAGTAAAGAGCTATGTTACTGATGAGACAAAATAATTAATTCTGGGACCCTTTCAACGAGAAAAGTGCAATCAGCTGAAAAATAGAACTTTGGGGAAAAGTGCAAATATATAGAGAGTTCTGAAACTGAACTCTCATCAACATTCAGGAAAAAAAACTGCAAAGATTGCTTCATGCTTTTGTGATGGAGCATAGGCACTTGAAAAGACTGAGGCTTGATTCTCTGAGAAATCCCTTTATTTCCTAGACATTGACATTGATCAAGGCAATATTAAACAAGCTCATTTTTTTCCAACAATCTGTTATTCTGTAGTGCATTGCTAAGTTTTTTTGCAAGATGTCACCAAGCTGCAGTGAGGCGGGGAATGTGGTAATGTCAGGAATGATTCTCAGTCACTTGTCTCACATCTTAAATGTATGGAAGAGGAGTATGTACATATAGGTTTAAGAAGCTGGAACTGCCCACTGAAACATATACACACAATTAAGATAGTGAAGGCAAAGACAGAAACACATGCTCCACTCCTAGTGGCAGCTAAGAATGACACCTTTGATATGTCACCATCAGATTCAATGTGACCTCTGTTAGTGTGTAGTACCCGATCACCTGGGAGATGTTATTATGTCTTATCCATTCAGAACTACCTGTGAATAATGATCTCTTTTCCTCCGTTTTTTCCCTCACTGTCTGTGTCCTCTGCAAGACTTTTTTGAGCAACCTGCAGCTTCATTCTTGGCTTCCTCCCATGTGTCCCATAGCATAAATCCTCCCTGCTTCTTCTCTGCTTGAGCCCTGCGCACCAACTCAGGATACTTCAGGAGTTAACCCTGAGTGTGCCACCATGGCTCATCCAGCTCCTGCTTAGACACAACATGCTTGATTAGAGACTCCTTTCTTACACCATAGTTTTTTGATTTTATAACATCATTAGCAGTGTCAACCATGTTCTGTTAAAAACTGATTCAGTTTTTCTTCATATGATCAAATGAAGTAATTAATAATGGTACAGTGAAAATAAACAAAAAGCCATTTTTCATTTATGTGAGTAGCAGTTTAATTTTTATTATCCACATTAGTGGGTTTTTTTCACTTCTTGATGATTAATTGAACCATGGGATATTTTAAGTATAACTTGTCTCAAAGCTAGAATATATCTGTTTTAGGGTACATGTGGTGACATTTTAAGAAAAGAAGCTTAACTTATCTGCACAATTTGTGTAACTGCATGTGCATGCATTTTCTAAAGATTAGTGCAAATTACCAATCATGTAATAATTTTAGGACCAAATATTAGGAGTTAATATTGGATTTGTGTTTGTAACTGTGATAGAGGCCTAGACAGCTTGCAAATTTAATAAGACAAAAAATCTAGGCATAAGTTGGCATCTGCTCTTTAGCTATGAGAACATTATTCAGATACATTTCTCAATAAATTAAAAAAAAAAATTACTGCAACAGAACCCAGGCTGGAACACTGAATGGCAAAATTTTTATACATATCAATGCTAATGAAACATGTCACATATTTGTGGTGAATGTGAATTCATAAATAAGTTTTTAAGAACTGAAATTTCTCATTATGAATATTGGATGTAAAAATAAGATTTCAGACTGAGACCCGTTCTATGTGAGATCATAGTATGCACTGGATTTTCACCCAAAGATTTGTGAGAATATACAGATCTGTCAGCCAGAGCATAACTGAGGCAGGTCACTTTATCCAGGCAATCAGGGAGGGACAAGGGAAACAACAACAACTCATTCTGTGAAGTATTTCTGTCCCACCATATACAGAGAGCCATATGAGGTACCTTTCTGTTTGATGCTATCCCACATCTATATGTTGTGGAAGTAGTAAAATCTTATATATCCTGTACCATATACAGTTTTGCAAGCAGTTTCCAAACATTTCTTCATGGAAAATTCTGAGGTGGTTTATATGGCCCTCAAGCAGTTACCTACATAATTATAGGAATTCACTTTGTCAGATGCTTTTGATAAAATGAGCTATAAAACAAGCTACATAATTGATACAAGGATTTAACACATTCAGATATGGACTTTACGAGGAAAAGAAACAACCACCAAACAACCATGTCTTTATATTTGGTGCAGAGAAGTTTCTGTAAAATCAAAATCCTAATGCAGGGACAGAACTCTTTCAGAATGCTCTCTGCATTCTTTTAGTGCTACTGGGAATGCAAGGAACAATGTTCTCAGGAGCTTTGGTTCTCCGTCATGCCAGTCAAGTTTCAGAATCCTGTATTCTGGCAAGGAAAAGCAGCCAAGGCATATAAATGCCAGGTAGCTGCTCAGAAGTCTGATGCTCCAAGCATTGGCCCAGGATAAGCGAGAACACTGTGCTATCAAAAATTTCTCAAACCAAGTAGAACAGGGAGTGAGTTGGATTTAATACAACACAGTCTTCCAGAAAGATTGGACTTCCCTACTCCCACCTGCACTATCATGAGCTGCCCCTCCAAACAGGGAAATACTTTTAAAATGAGTACTACTATGGTTATGGAATTTTTCTAGTTTTTTTTCTATTTACAGCTTAATCGCTTTCTTTTTTTTTTTCTTCCCCCGCCCCATCCCACCCTTCCTAGATTCAGAGTAAATATCAAGCATAATTGAGTAAACTGTTTCTTCTTTTAGCATATTTTAAGCAAGCTAGAGCCTAAGGGGCATTACAGAGTTAAAAACAAGTAAGAGCTGTGGAAAAGAGAAAAATTATGTAGATGAGGAAGAAAGAATAGAGATTTGAACAGAGACAGAGGGGCAATGAAGCAATGAGATATAAGAAGGCTGTTCCAGATGGCAGAAGCAGCAGTTGGGAAAGCTCTGGCACCAACAGTGGCAAGATTGAGGGCAGGGACAGTGAAGAACCAGGCACTCTGCAGAGAGACGAGGGAGAGAGAAATACAAGGTCAGGGAAGCAGTCTGGCTCAGCTGCATGGGAAATTATAAAACCCAGGCTGATGATACTCTGTCACTGAATCTTGTGCAGCTGATACACCTCTGCCGAACTGTATGAGGTGGTTGCAAGGTAGTAATCATTCACCACTAGGGCAAGCACCCCTGCACTGGTCAGCAGATGATGAGCAGGGCAGCAGTCATTCAAACCTCAGAGATGCAGTTGGAGAAAGTCTTTGAGGGAGGAATCTTCTCCTTTTGTTTGTGAACAGAATGGAACAAAATATCTAGAATTAAAAGGCCTACTAAGATTTTTAAAGGTAGCAATTGCCTTTTCATCTTTGAAATTTGCTGTTATATAAAACACTTCCACAAGAATGCCATTGTGTTATATAGGTGATGGGACCATAAACTCTGGGTAAGCTCATATCCTCTTGGATGCTGCAAAAAAAACAAGTCTTCACTTTAAAAGAAAACCCTTTTTTGTGATTTTTCTATAGCTCAGGCAAGTGCAAAAAGCTTTTCAAATGTGCATGCAAGAAGTTTCCTTCTGTGAATTAAACAAGTGGTATATTGTGCACAAACTCTGAAAAAAAAATCTCTTTGAAATGTCTGTGGAGGATTTTATGACGATAGTTCATTGTCTGTAGCACAGTTTCATATGCATTAATCTACACTCTCTGACTGCTTCACTCATGGCAAAGACCTTTCAATGGAATCTGGGGTCATGCTTTGCTGGGATCTTCATTTTGCCACAGCTGACTTGAGAAGCCATGAATCTGTACCTGGGTGCCTAGCACGTACAAACAGCACCATTATGAGCTATCCCCTGCTAGCTGAAATAAAGAAGCTCTGAGTGTGCCGGTCAAATGCCAAGCCCACAAATGTGGTGAGGTTCTGTCCTGTGCTGTCAGCCCTGTGAGGTGAGGATGTGTGCAAGCAGATGGATCCTCCCTCTCCTGGCAAGACAGACCTGGGACTGAGACTTAGCCTCAAGTGCTGAAGCCTCAGTGTTTAAAATTAACATCAGAATGCAGTCAGTGCTGTACTAGTTGGACCACTATGTTAATAGATTGTACTGTCCTCTTTATCTGACTGTGCCTAATAGATAGCTCGAAAATGTGCTTTGCAGTTAAGTAGCTAGGAAATAAGTCACCAAGACAAAAAATGTCTTCTTAAATTCCTTTTCACTTAGGATATTTTTTTTGTGTATCTGAAACTCCTGATTTTTTTTGGAGGAAGTGCCTTCAACCTTCCAGATGCTACAAGCTTTCCCCTTGATTTAAACAAAGGTTGGAGCAAGTGATTAATCTTTTTCATCACATTTTGAGATACTCTTGTTTGCACATCTGTCTAATCATATTGCATAAAATGCTTAAGAACACAGAAAACAGAGGGAAGGAAAGGTTAGATATGTTGATTGTGTACTTAATCACATTTAAATGTTGAGAAACTATTTCTCACAAGGTAGGTTTTTGCACATGTTATTTTTAGTGTGTTCTTAAGGATAATCCAAGTTGACCTGGACTCTGGAAAGTGGCTGTCACTTACTCAAACAGCAGTCCTACATTTTATTGTTCTGGAAGTTCATTGACAACTAGGAGACATCCAAGTTTCAGTCTGATTTGTGACGTTAATTCTGATTTTTACAATAAGAAAACTCATTAAATAGAGAGAGCACTGTCCTGTGCCTATATATCCCATACAAATACACAAACATGTTATTATTGATATACTAAAGAATATTATTATCTGGTGCCTCATCCTTTTCCTTTAGTTTAAACTACAGTTTAGCATAAGTCTGTGATGAATTTGCACTTATATGTGTATGCAATAGGAAATTTTATGAAATATGAGGATGAAATTTTTTCTTGAAGCTGGCTGATATAGTTGAATTGCTGGATCCTGATGATGGGTTTTAGGTATTCATGTTCTTAAGAACTGACATTACTCTTCAACTTCCCTAGTCCAAAATAGTCTTACCTTTCTTCATGTGAAAACTGTAGGATAAATGGTGTCAGATTTTCTCTCATCTCCCAGAGAATTAATTAAGCAGCATAATGCACCACCCAGCACAAGACATGGCAAGTAATGACTACTGTGCATCATTCATTTCATACTTTCATTCAATTCCCTTTGCCACTGTAATTTAATTAATTTCCCCCCGTCTTATTAATCTTCAGATAACATCTTGATATGAACTGGAGTACAGCTTCATCGTGTTCATTGGATTTGTACTAAGTGCCTTCTTGTGAACAGTTTTTTGTTTTTTCCTTCCCTGGAAGTTTATGCAAGTAGATGTTTAGTTGTCTCAGTTCACAATTACTAATGTTACATCTATAATATTAGCTTGTGGAAAATGCATTCATACTTCTTTAAGATATGATGTCAAGTCTACTCTTGCTTTTTTCTCTCATTTTGAATTTGGCTTAGATGCCCAGGGTGCTGTACCTCTGGCTTCAGACAGTGATTCAATGCCTGTGTGGCTTGAGAGGGTTTGGAGAATTGTTGCTGTCTAACAGTGCTCCCTACTGATGAAAAATAGAAAAAACATTTCATTTTGTGCTTTTCTACATGCTCTTAATTTCTCTCAGAAACTGTGAAATTGAACTAAAAGAAGTATTTTAAATATTATGACAAAGTAACAATTTCAGGCTGATCATACAACTTTTTTATTTGCTTTTATTTAATTATATATGACTGGTTTATCTGTATCTTAGGCTTGTGCAATAGTCACAGTAATATATCAAAATATTTACATATTTCCAAGTAGGACCTGGGTATTTGGGAAGAACAGAATTTCCACGGTCTGTTTTTCCTAAATGTTTGGAGCTTTCTGGGCAACATTTTCCCATCTTTTAAGTTTACAGCAGAGATGAATCAAATATTAGACAGCATGCTCACTTTCCAGAGAAATCTACCATAGCATACACAAAAAATTACATTTGCTGAAAGCTGTGAAAGTGACTCCATTAGTTTTCCAAATCCTTACTGTATTTCAAGTGTGTGAATCTCCAAGATTAGGCACAGCATTCGACTTTAAGTAATCTCATGAATTTTTGAAGTCAAATTGGAAGAACTGTTGCCATAAAATATTGTTTGAGTCTTTTATTACATGAAAGGATCTTGTAAGAAGTTGGAGAAAGACTTAACCAAGGCCTGTAGTGACAGGAAAAGGGATGATGATCTTAAACTGAAAGATTTCAGATTTAGAGTGCACATAAAGAAGAAATTTTTTACAGTGAAGGTGAGGAGACAGTGGAACAGATTGCCCGTAGAAGTTATGGATCCCCCATAACTGGTCAGGTTGGATGGGCCTTTGAGAAGCATGGCCTGGTGAAAAATCTCTAGATATAGAAAAAGAGGGGCTAGATGATGTTTAGAGGTCCCTTTCAATCCACAATTTTCTTTCATTCTATGATCAGGAAGAAAGAGATAGAGGGGAAAAAAGAGTGGGACATCCAATGCAAATACAAGAAATCACTGGTTTTGGGTCTATTGATAAAGGAGATACAAGAGAATCCCAACTACACTGGCTCAGATGCCCAGCACTCAGAGGCTCACTGCAACATCAATCCCAAACTGGTAACTATTACTGGGAGGGAGGAAGGTCCTTATGGTTTTGTCTACATTCTCTCTGTTACATTAAGAGTGTGCAGGGCTTCTCTTTCCTGAGGATGTTTTTGTTACTGCTTTTTGTTGCTTTTATGTCAGATATTGTGTGTCTGCCCATTGCATGCTAAACTTCATAAGTCCTTTTCTGACGGCCTTTAAGCCATCTTCTGTGAGGTTATATGTAAATCAATTGGCAACATGGGGCCACAGTAGTATCAATAATATTCAGTCATATTTCTCCAGTCGCTGGTCCTTTTAATGTCTGGTTATGAAACAACATAACCATAACTTCATAGTCTTCGGCTGAACCAGTCTGAAACTGAAACTGAGTATGGGGACAAAAAACAACACAGCACAAGCCTTGCCTTATTTGTAGTACTGATGCTGTCTGATGTGTTTTATTCCTTTGCATTGATTTTTGTAGTTTTAATTTATTTCTCTATTTAATTCAATATAGAAGAAAGAACAGTTGGATCATAACCTCTTTCCTAGAGTAAACTACAATCACAACAATACTGAGACTTCTCCCTCCCCTTTTCATTTCTGCCAATGAGTTTAGTCTCAAGCACACAAATTCCTTGGTCCGTTTGGAATTCATGTGACATTTTGCATGAAAAATAGTGTGAAATGCTGTTTTCTCTGCTCCTGTGCTATAAATTATTCATCTTTTTGATTTATCAGACAGCTTTTTCTCGTAGATAAGAAGTCACCTCTCATTTGCTCCACAGATCACATAACATAAACAATAGAAAATGGCTTGAATCCAACAGGAAAAAAGGGAGACCTGAGTATCTGTAGTTTGTGTTAGGATTATTAAAAGAAAATGCTATGGCTCCAAACCTGCTTACCTTTGAATGAAGTTGTTTATGCATGAACTAGGTTGTCCAGAGTGCAATAAAAATCCAGGTGGTACAAAAGTAGATGTCCAGTTTTGAAGGGTAGCAAAGGGAGTTATAGAAATTACTGAGGGAATACCTGTGGTCTGAGCCTTATAAAGGGGTTTAGAAGTAAGTATATTAAGATAAATAATGACAGGGGAGCATTATTAATTCTTGGCAGGTTTTCTTTTGAAGAAGTTTCAGAAGACTTTTTTGTTGTTTTATTTTTGTAGGACATTCTATATGACAGCAAGTGGTGACCTTGCTAAAAGAATGACATAAATGACTGGGGATCTGTGGTGGAAGGATTGTCATGGTTGAACACTCAGTTCTGCCTCAGACAGACCTTCGGTCACACATTGCTTTTCCTGTTCCTCCACTCTTTCCCACATTTTCATTGTCAGTTTCTGTCTGAGGCATGGAACAGGGCCAGCAACATCGTTAGCCTAAAGCAACACCATTATGTTTCAGTTTTTGCTATTCTTGAGATATGAAACAAATACTAAATTATTACTTGCATGGAGAATTCTTGCATACGAAATTGCCAGATTCTTACAGAGGTTTTGGTGTTTCTCTTAGTAATCCAGTTAATGCAGTATTTCCTACTGGCCTTCAGTTTCTTACACAGCAATGTCTATGACACCAATCCAGGGCCCCTGCTCCCTGGCCATGACAGCAAATACTAATTCTTCAGGAAGCTAAATTCTCTTGCCCCTTTCAAACTAGTTTGACCTTATTCACACACTTGTGAGTGATACCCACATTTGACTATCCCCAGAGTAAATTTTGCATTGCCAGGGAAGGTGTTAACAGGCATAAGTCAAAATTGGATTGTTGTTGACCTATATGAAAGCTGTGCTTTGATGATGTTTAGTTTACTGACATAGATGTACACCAGCAGCTCCTGCAAAAAGAAGCAAAAAAGCTTAATCATCTGGAGAAATATATTTTGTATGCAGTGAAACTGAGGCTGGTTTGCTAAGAAAATATATGGAAATAATATCACATGTACAAAACTATAGAGAAACCATGTTCTTTCTCCCCAGCTTTCACTGAATATTAACAATAATATGAAGACTAATATGCTCTTGAATTGCTCCATTTTTTTCTTTCAACTTTAAAGCTGCTGCTGTAGCTGTTGCATTTTATAGCAGTATCACAGAATCACAAAACCATAGAATGGTTTGGTTACAAGCAGCCTTAAAGGTCATCACATTCCAACCCTCTTGCACTGGGCAGGGACATCTTTCACTAGACCAGGTTACCTAAAGCTCCATCTAACCTGGATTCAAACACTCTCAGCGATGGAGCCTCCACGGCTTCTCTGGGAAAAACTGTTCCAGTGTCTCACCACACTCATAGTAAAGAATTTTTTCTTCTATCTAATCTAGACTTATCCTCTTTCAATTTAAAGCCATTTTCTCTTGTTCTATCTATATAACCTCTTGGTAAAAGTGCCTCTGCATCTCTCTTGTAGATACTGAAAGGCTGCAGTAGGTTCAACCCCAAATCTTTCTCTTCTCCAGGTTGAAAAATTCCAATTCTCTCAGCCTTTCCTCATAGAAGAGGTGTTCCAGTTCTCTAATCATCCTCATGGTCCTCCTTCATTACAAGTCTATGCCCTAGTAGTTTTTGCTCTCTGTGTCTATGCTGTCTATGGCTTGATGCAGTTTCTATCTCTCAAAATGGCAAAGGATTCTCAAGCTTCTGTCAATTTCCATAAAAATTTCCTTTTGAGTGCTGAAAAGAATAAACCTCATGGAAGCTGCTTGAGAAGACCACTCAAAAGTGAAAAACTACATAGTTCAAGGTGCTGGTGACAGAAGCTAAGCAAATAATTTTTCATCTGGAAAAGAGTACATAATTCTATTCCTTTCCAAGAGTTGCTATCTTCACATCTGTGAATTACAGAGGCATTTAAATCTTGTTTCAGATTTTAAAAACAACCAAAGCTGTTTGTTGTGTCAGTCAGTAGAGGAGGGATATGTAATCATATATGCATCACGTGGACAGGTTAATGACCTCCAAGACAAGACACAGGCAAAAACTCTGAGACAGCACACTTTGAGCAGTGGTAATGACTGGCTATCCAACATTAGAATGTGAATAAGTAGGTTTTGGCCAAGAATTTTACCTATTTTTCTCAATTTTTACACACAAACAGGGTGAACTCAAGAACCTGTAAGACAAAAGCTTGACATTTATAGTTCTTATTGCACTTTTTTCTTTTCCCATGGGCATTACTTGGGGCTTACATAGGCAAACTTCACAGTAGCCAGTAGGTTTAGCATGGACTGAACTTGCAAAACGCATACACAGGAGAGAGATATGAACTCAGTAGAGGCAACAGTGCAGTCAGGTCTTTTACATCAATACTAACTTTTTCTCACTGCAACAGTTGTGTAACATCAGGTAGAAATATTTGTACAGCTCTTCAGATATATCATTTTTTAATCCTCTTTTTCATTACTTATAACTGCTAAATTTTAATTCCTCAAGACAAACATTTTCCATGCCATGTGTTTGCCTGAGGACACATTTTTAATTGATCTTGAAAGTAGATTAAAGCATGTTTTTGGCTTTAAAAACTTGGCTATTTCTCAGAATGAATCACAAGTAAAATATGTTTTGCTCACATTAAGATGCCTGAAGTGCCAGCACCCACCCCTACATTTGAGGTGCTGACTCAGAAATCCTCACAATGGGATGTACTCACAGATGCATTTTTTTTCTGCAAAATATCACCCACAAACCTACCACAAAATCAGCAGCCCAGGAGTTATATTTTTACAAGATTTTGTTTCCTAAATAACTTACATGTTATGTCTCTAGGAGGTTAACATGACTCTGTTTCCTGTCTGAAGACAAAGAGAGCTGATCAGAGACGTTCTGATCTGTGAATCTCAACAGCTTCCAGGAGTAACAAAACTCATGAAGAAGGCTGACTCCCTTGCTCTCTAAATACCAGCCCTAGTGAAAGACAACAGAATAAGATGATGAAGCTAATATCAGGGTAATGGATAAGGAACTTTAGAAAGGCAGAAACAAATCAAAACATAGACATGTAAAATTGGACAGTGGCAGAATGATAAAAAGTAGTGATAACAGTAAAGTAGATATCAAGCCCTTGGGATGTGCTGGAGACAGTAGCCCATGCAGTGAATGCAATTAGGTAACCAACTTGCAATTTTACCAGCTTATTACCTCACCCATTTATCCCCTGCTGAAATGAGGTCTTGCACAACAAGTAGTGTATGAACCTGTGCAAATATTTCCTATGTCTATGTTAGCAGGCTAAAATAAACTCATCCACAGAAGCTTAATTCTACATCTGCCTAACTCACACAGCTTATTCCTTAATGTGATTTCAAACACAGAGATATTGTTTTGGGAGTTAAAGGCTCCCAGAGTTCAGACAGAATTGCAAGGGTGCTAATACTTTTTGAAAAATAGTTAAACCTATTTAACATGGAAATACAAGTAATGTTTGTAGAGCATGCTGTGACAGTTTGTAGCAGATAGGCACCATGGCAGTTTCCATAGAGTTCCTAGATCCTAATAAGTATTTTAAACAGCTGAATCCATCCCAGCTCTTAACCTTTTGAATGGCCATGGAAACAGACTGTTCAGAGACTGATGAGGGGCAGCAAAGTAGAAATGTTATAATCAGTGAGTGTATCAATATGGCTGGGGTTCCATATTCTGTGTTATATAGATCAAAAAGTTTAGAGTGTCGCTTCGTTTATTTTCTTAGTGCACCATTCAAAAGCAGAGCTGCACATAGCAGCTGGCTGTGTTAGTTCCAGCTGGTGATACTGTGGGCAGGCGAAGGAGAATCAAAATTGTAGCACCAAGTCAGTGAACACAACTGCGTGCTAGGTTGCTGAGGCAGGAACACAAAACTGATTTCCTCTGTATTTCAGTATCTCGACTTTTCCTCTCCACATATTCCTCTTCTGAGTGACAGGGAGAAATGTTTAGTGCAGTGTTTGGTTTCTCTAACTGAGACTGGAAAAGAGGGAAAATTTGAGAAAAGAAACAGCTGCTGGACTGATTTTTGAAATGTGTGGGTAATTGAACAGGTTTGAGGCAGTTATTAGAAATGAATGTTTTAAAAAATAAGTAGAAATTCACCTACACAAAATAATTTAGTACAGCTTATAAAAGAAGAATACTTGTTGATTATCTTTCTTTTACCTATCCAGCTGTCAGCATCTTGACATTGTTACTTTAGGAGAACAAAGAAATTATTCCCTTGGATTTCTGAAATTTGATATCTCTCCTATTAGTGAAACGCATGTGGAATTAGTAAGAATCAAGTTTTTTGAAAGGGAAAGAAATTGGCATCAGCATAATTTCTTTACTTAGAAAAACTACATTTAAAATACATGGATATTTTATTTTGTATCTTAAGAAATATATTTAGAAATCTTAAAGAGTGAGTACTTTTAAATATGTATTACAAGGATTTCAGCAGAAATCATTATTGTGCCGAAGATAAAAACACGAAGATAAATCTTCCATGTATGTCTGTACCTAACAGCTAAGGCTTTTAAATTACAACCGAGGCTATTAAGTCAAACAATTCAAAAGATGTGTTCTGGAATCACTTGGGTCTTTTTTCAACTTGACCTATTATTTGTATCACCTAATCCCACATTAATATTTTAATACATTTTGTATGTTAGTGTAAAGTCAGAATGTTAGTGTAAAGTTAGCACGTTAGTGTAAAGTCAGAAGCAGGGTCCGATCCAGGGGTTTATGGGATTTTTCCTCTTTATTTCTGTGCTTTTATTTCCTATTTGAAAAATAATCCCTATTTTAAAAATGCTAGACACATTCTTCCATAATACCTTAGTTCAGAGTTACCTAACGCCACTGACATTATTGAGCAGGGACCCCAACCTGTCATTCTGAGGTGACTGCTGCTGAAGATTTCCCCACGGCTGAGGTCTGCAGAGGTACATAGATTAGGGCAGACATTGTAAGGAGCAGAATGCATTAAGAGGGTGATTCTGTTTCCCAAGCCCATCAGAGAGACCGTGAGACAAAAACATAAAGCAGGATGGCTCTAGAGCTGCATAATATACAGCAGGAGTCAACACAGGTCAGTGGACAGCACACAGTGCAAAGAGCACAACTGTGCTTTTAAGGGCCTTTGCTCCCCTTCTTTATGTCCACTCGAACTATAAAAACAGCAGTTGAGCAAAGGCTCGATTTTATGCAGCCATATAACACCCAGAAGAATAAATGCCCTTGTTCTGCCCTTCTAACACCCATGAAGAATTCATTTCATTAAGTCTACCAGACATTATTTGATGTAAAATGAAAGATCTGTTTGGGTCTGATCAGAAAAATGTTAGTTACATATTTTTGGCAGAAAAAGACTGTTATAGTTGTACCATGACTACATACAATTTTTAAGTAAAATTTCCATTTTACAAAACTAAATACATATGAAATGGAGTAACTGTTATTTTAAAAAATCATAAGAGAAATAACATTTCATTATATACTTTTTCTTTCCTGTTTTGTTTGTGATCAAATAGTCATGCCTTTCAATGCAACAGAAAAAGGTTGTTCTTTGACATTAAAAAGAAGAATGAGTATTTTGCCTACCCAGCATGACAGTCTTCCCAAGATAATGTAGATATTCTAAGAGCAAATATTCAAAATTTTGGAAAATCAATCCTTTTAAGACATTGAGCAGCATCTCACAACTCTGAGCTCTCTGCAAAACATCCAAAGACAAATGAGTGTCTGCAGAAAGATAAACGAGGCTGCAAATTATTTCCAAGATTTTTGTAAATCTGAATTATATTTATTAATGTTTGAAGAAAGAAGATCCATATGCAATTAATTCTTGATTTCCTGGTAAATTAGAATCATATAGCCATGGGATATCCTGAGCTGCAAGGGTCCCACAAGGATCAAGTTCTACTCCTGGCTCCACAAAGGGCAATCTAGAGATTAAACCATATGCCTAAGAGTGTTTTCCGAACACTTACTGAACACCAACAAGCTTGGGGCTTAGGACCACTTGTTCCTGTGCTTGAACACCCTCTCAGTGAAGAACTTTTTCCTAATATCCAATCTGACCCCCTGACACAACTGTAATCCATTTCCTTATATCAGCAGACACGAGAAAGAAGAGATCATAAAACCATAGGATCATTGAAAGCTTTGGGCTGGAAAGGGCCATTAAAGGTCATCTGTCCAACCCCCCTGAAATGAGCAGGGACATCTTCAGTGAGGCTAGGTTGTTCAGAGCCTTGTCCAACCTGACCTTGAATGTTTTCAGGGATGGGACATCTTCCACCTCTCTGGGCAACATATTCTTTTTTAACACAAAAAAAAAATTCCTTCTTTACACCTAGTCTAAATTTACCCTGTTATAGTTTAAAACTATTACCCTTTGCACTATTGTGACAGGCTCTACTAAGATGTTCGGCCCCATCTTTCTTCTAAGTGTCCTGTAAGTATTGAAAGGCCACATAATAAGGTCACATTGGTGCTTTTCCTTATTCACTAAGAGTGTTGGGAACAACCCCAACACTCTTAGTCACAGGAGGGGTGCTCCAGCCCTCTGATCGTCTTTGAGGCCCTTCCCTGGACTCCCCACTCATTCCAGGTCTTTCTTATGTTGGGGACTCAGAGCTGGATGCAGCACTCCAGGTGGGGTGTTAGGAGACAGGAGAAGAGGTGAAGAATGACCTCCCCAACCTGCTGGTCATACTTCATTCTGTACAGCTCAGGATGCTGTTGGCTTTCTGGTCTGCAAGCCCACATTGCCAGCTCATGGCCAATCTTTCATCCAGCGGTACCTCCAGCACCTCCCTCTGCTCTCCCCCTCATGCAGAAGCTGTAGAAACAAATGAGATCCCCTCTCAGTCTCCTCTTTTCTAAGTTGATCACACCAAGTGTCCTCAGCCACTCCTAATAAGTCCTGTGTTCTAGTTATTTCAATATTTTTCATGCTTTCTTTTGGACATATTCTGATTTTTCTGTATCTTTCTTATATTGTGGGAGCTTAAAGAGCACACTAATGAGGCTGCACCAACAATGAGCACAGCAGGCCAATGACTCCTTTTGATCTGTGATCTATGCCATGCTTAGAGCACCCTATACAAGGGCTGACCCTTTTGGCTGCCAGGTCAAATTGCTGACACATACCAAGCTTACCATCCACCAAAACCCCCAGATCCCTGTCAGCAGGGCTGCATTGCACCCTCATGTCCTTAAGTCAGATTACACAGCTTCAGGTACAGAGTCAAGCATTTGTCCTTGTTGAATTTCACACAGTTGGTGGTTGCCCAGTGCTCTAATCTATCAAGATCTGACTGTAAAGCCTCTCTAATCTGTCAAGATCTATCTGTAAAGCCTCTCTAGCCTCTAGGGAATAAACAGGTCCTCCTACTTTGGTATCACCAGAAAAAGTGCTTAGTGTACACTCAACTGCCCTGTCCAGGTCACTGATAAAAACATTGCAAAGAACTAGCTCTCAAACTGAGCCCAGGTGAATGAGCATCACGAGTGACTGGACATCACTCAGGTGTTAACTCAGGGGCTACAACTCTCTGGGAATTGACCCACCAGCACATTGTGTGCATGGCTAGTTGCATGCAGGACATTTTGTTCAGGAGCATCCTATGAGAAAAAGCTTTGCTAAAATGTGCTGCTCCTTATATAAGAGTGTCTATAGTATATAGTGAAAAAATACTATATATAATATGATTCACTACGTCATAAGAAACTCCAATGGATAAATAAAGCTGTAAATATAAAGTAGTTCATCTCTTTCAGTGGGAGAGGAAAAAAAAAGCAAGCTTTTCTTTACCATAATATGAGGTATTGGCCTATTTATGCCCTTTTCACCTGAATACTTCAGAGACCACAGTTTATCCACGTAATTGTTCTTTCAGATGAATTTCTAGAGTTTGAAACACTGTCTAGGGGCTTGTGAGAAAGCTCTTTTAAGGAGTGCAGTAATCTAGACTATTTTTTTCTAAGGCAAATATATGTCATTCAGTCAGTGGATAAGAGAGACTTTAAATGAATTCAGTCTTCCTATTACTGCAGCAGTGAAATGTAAATATCAGGAGAAATTGATTTGGAAACATGATTTAATTCATCCTCTATTTAAGACATCCAGGTGTGAAATATGTAAGAGTGCTTTATGGTTAATGATGTCACTGCAGTATAGGAATCTCCTCAGCAGAAAAAAGGTTATTCTGTTTTATTTCTTCAGATAAAACCTGTCCAAAGACTCCAGACAGGGAAGAGTTTAAATGGAACCAGGGAGAAATATAAGTAGAGTACTTTACAGCAAATAGAAAGAATCTGTAGTCATTCCATGAGGAAATAAAATCTCTCTTCACTGCAGCTCTGCACTTAACAAGAAGGGGGTTTGGTTTTAATTTTAAGGGCTTCTAAGCATTATTACCATTATCATTACCATTATAATCAATAATATCATTATTCTCTTTTCTATCATAATTTTTTTATCTCAGTGTATGCCATTAAAATGAAAAACCCTTCTGGCTCAAAGTCATTTTTCCTACACATCCCTGACTTTGTTGCACAATGTGGTTCTTGCTTAATTTTTCTCCTGGTCCCCAGCAACTGGATTTCATGTTTCCTGTGAGGTGAAAGAAGCCTAATGTGCCAGTGAAGTTTCAGTTTGTTTTCTAATTCTATGCTGTAGGGTTCCTCACACAGAAGTTGCCCTCTGGGGAATATTTTAACAATTAATATTAATGGGTTTTTTACATCTGTGTGCTCTTATTTCACTTTAATAAGAGTTAGCAAGCACTAGTCTTGTTCTGTAAGCTTCTAGTGCAGAGTCTGTACACACAGAGACAGTCACACGAAAGTTTCACATGGAGGGGGAGCAAGACTGACCCACTGCCAAGATACTGTGACACAAGAAGACATCCTCTTCCTCAGCAGGTAATGTAGTTGGTCCTGGACCATGGGACAGAAAAACCTTCCTCTTTATAGCCTTACATAAGTGGTAAAAGGGAAATTTGCCTTCATGGCTGCTCTACTGGTATCTGTGATTTGAACCACACAATGCACTTGTCTTCCTATCTCAGGGCACAGAATTTGACAAGATGATCTCTGATTCACTGAGTGTATTTTCCAGATTGTGATGTGCAAAAAAATGATGTGGTTGATCATATTTGTATGTCCTGGTTTAAAAACTCTACATCCTACTGAGATTCCTAGGTATTTAGATCTGGCTTTTTTTTTCCTTCTAGGAGACTGCATACCTAATTAAAAACTGTCAAACTAGTTTGTGTTGAAAACAATTGTAGGTTTGAATGAACTTGATATATTGAGTAGTTCCTGTTCTTCCACTTGTCCAGAAACTATGTCTACCTGCTGAAGGACTTTCATAAAATAACTTGGAAGATTCATCATTTTGGTTGTATTTTCTGTTTCCAAACCCTTCTTCAATGTCGTATAGTTGTCAGATCCTACCAAAGCTGTAACCTTCCAAAAAGCCATTAATTTTCTAAATAAACAACATACAAATAGGGTCTCAAAGCAAAAGTGAATTTGATTAAAACTTGCTTTATCTGAACTTCTTCTGGAAGCCACTGCTTCCAGCAATTTTAGAGAACATGTTCTACAGTTGCTAATAAGTTTGTATGAGAAAAATATAAACAATCAGAAACAGAGTAAAGCTCTTAGTAAAATAGCAAAGTTCTGATCTAAGGGTATTCTCATTCACGGTAGAATTATACTTGAAAGCAGTTACCTGCAACAGTATCATAGATGAAGTCAGAGATTCAGTGAATCCAGTGGCCTAGGAAATTTTAATTCTGGGTTAATCAGCAGGGTGGATTGACTATTACTTTAAGAAAGATTTGGGAGTCCAGTAAAAGTAGCTTCTATTGGGAAAATATCTTGGTTGTATTTCTGTACCTTAGTCTTTTGATTCCAGCTCAGCTGACCAGTCTGTACAGCACTGCAGTGTAATTATCTAAAGGGAAAATACCCAGCTTTCTTGTGAAAGCTTTAAATTTCTTAAACAAAAAGAGATATATGCTTTGGTATTAAGCCAAAATTCCTGTTGCTCAGCCATGAGTTTTTAGATTACAAGAGATTAGATACAAACAGTATATTATTAAATATAATAAATACATTTTATCAATACATAGGAAGGGACTGGAGCATAGATTTGTGCAGGTCAACACTGACAGCAGTTAAGCTGCTGTGAAACTTGCAATGTGAATGGCTTACCACTGGGGTGATCCCTGCATAGCTGATGGCACAGCAAGCAGCAGCTCCAGTGATAGTCAGAGACTGAGCTTGAAATTGCACCCTTCAGCACTGCTCTTTCCAGGCATTCATTTTGCTCTGCTAATAACAATGTTCACATTGAGTCAATTTAGTCAATTCAGTTTTTTTTCATGAATCCTATGCAATTCAATACACGGGAAGTGTCTTCTGGCATCATCTACCTGTGCAGTTCTTTCCTCGCACAAATTATATATTGCCCTTCCAAAGCTTTGTACCAAGCCAGGGTCCCGGGAATTAAAAGGAGCAACTATTGACTCATTCTTTTGAGAAGGCTGGCAAAACTCCTCTTTCTTACAGAGTGAGTTGCTGACCCTTGACATTAGAGCAAGGCAAAAAAGTGCCGAAGGAGTGCACTGATTTGTGAAACAATCAGGTCCATCCTCTTGCTGCTGCAGATCTAAAGAGAACAAGAACTACTCTCTTTCAGACAGGCAATCTAAACTCTCTTACCACAGCCTGATATCTTGTTTTTCTACGTCTGCCAAGAGAGATGAAAAGAGATATCTAAAATCTAAATGTTTACAGTGGTATTGCAGTATTATGAAACAGTGTGGGAAAGCATGTGAAAATAAAACACATTTGGAAAACTGAGAAGTAGGTTGTCCCATTTTCAAGAGGCATAAGACTGGTCTATACAAAAGAAATATATGAAAGAGACAATTTCCTATGATACTAGACAAACCTATGGTACCAAAGCTTTCTGAGTGCAATGTGCAGTTCTTGTCCTCATGTCATTAAAATGATCAAGTAGAATGAACAAATAGCAAGGAAACAAGTAAAACCAGAGCTATGAAACAACTTTTCATACAAGGAGTGGCGTAATAAAATAGGTTTCTTACTAGAAAAAGGACAGCTGAAGCCACATGTGGCAGGAATCTGCAGAACTGTGAGTTGCAAGGAAAAAAGGTAATTCATTCTGTTTTCCAGATCAGGACATAACTAGTGAAGGGTCCCCGTCCACACCTGGCAGACAGATTGATCTAGACGGTTCCTTCTAACACAAATCCTTCTATGACTCTATGATTCAAGGAAAAAGTAAAAGCAAGAAGCAACAAGCTGCACATTCAAACCAACAACCAAAAAAATCCCTTTTTGTGTGTAGGGAGATCAGCTGCAGAACTCCTTGCTATGGGTGTTGTGAATGCAGTTTTTGCAGCAGAAGTTGTACAAGGCAAATACACCAAAAAGACATTAAAAATAAATAAAATTTAAAAAAAAAGAATTAGAAGAAATAAAAAAGAAAGCATGGTCATCCTCTCAGGAAATCTGTAGGAAATCTGTTGTGCATGATTTACTGGAACTTTTTCTAGCAGTGTCCAGGCATTTTTCATGTTTGGAACTGTAGGACATGCAACTAAAGCAAGATAGACTAGATCTTCAATCCAATATTCCTACTTACTTCTGTTTAATTACAGAAGCAAATTTGAGTAGTTGAAACTTTATTCATACTACTTACACATCAAGTATACTTAAACACATTTTGCATGAGAAATGAGCATCAGTGTAGGGAAATGATAATGCTCCAAAGTGGAACAGCAATGAACTCCATGTAGCCAAGATTGTTCAGTTATATTCATGCATGTTCCTCTAAGTCAGTGGCACCACTTCTGTATAAAATAAATATGTAAAGTTATTTTAAAATATTGAAAAAGAAAAAAGTTCTCAGAAAAAAAAATATCACAACAACCAAATATATTATCCCTAATTTAGTTGACTGGCAATAGGAGAGCTTCATGATATTTATAAATGTCTTTGTCATTGAATGCTTGACATTCCTGAAAAGGCAAAAAGAATCTGTTGTCAATAAAGCAGGGAAATAGCAAACTTGATTTAAAGCAAACTAGTAGAAAACTGGTCACAAGAAAACAAATTACTACTAAACAGGTAAAAAAATCTTACAACCCACACCTGATTAAAAAACTATTCATCAGAATTAAGGGTGTCATGCTTTTTCTGTATCAATATTTATGCCTGTGCTGAACAGATGCAAATGGGATGAAAATATAAAAATCTAATTTATTTAGCACGTCTACATCTTTAGATGTTACAGAATAGAGTTTGTTTACAATTATCTTCACAATTATTTATATGTATTCCTCCACTCACTGTTTAAAAAACCCTAAGGCTGCCCAAAACCAGTGTAGAATGTTCTTCACTTCAGTCAATGAGCTTTAACAGAAACCAATGCATTTTAACTGAATTTTTGTTTATCTCAAGCAGCACATTTTAATGAAATCAATACATTCTTGCTGAAAGCCTCATGAATCCATTGAAAGGAATACATTTTTTACTGAAACCAATATACAGTTTTATAATGTCTGTATGTTTTAGTGAAAGCATTGCAATACATTTTAGCTGAAACCAATACATTTCTCCAGGGCTGATACCAAAGAAACCTTATTTTACAGTGAAACCAATGCATTCTTATTGAAACTAATATTCCATATTCCTGAGCCAACATTGTCAGGCTAAATGAAAGCTATGTTTTATTTTACTAAAGAAATTACACTTTCAATGCTACCTTAACACAAGGAGTTTTGCAAAGCTTATATTTTAGTATGTGCATAAAATAAGAAGCAGATCATAAGAAGTCATTCTGAGATAGATCTATCTTCTTGGGGATTTTTTTATGTAGTCTTGCAACACATGCATTCTATCAAACGATATAGATAGGAGTTTATTTTCATTCTCATTAGACTTTCACTAAATCTTCTTTTTCACTTTATATGCAAACTGACTTAAAATAAGTCAATATTACGGGTGATTTACACTTCGGAGAAGAGGAACAGAACAGTGGTTAATGATTGTATTGTAGACTACATGTGATTTATTATGCAAGAATTTTTTGTAAGAATTGTTTTCAGTACATCAGCTTTGGTATTTTTCTCAGCTTTATGACTAAAGACGTGCTGATCTACATTACTTAGAAATGTTTTGAATAGTCTGGTACATGTAGCTAATGATTTGTTATCCTTCTAAGTATTTTAATCGATGCAATTATTGTGAATTAGAAGCCTCTATCTGAATTTCAAAGATCTGAAGAAATGTATAATCTGCTTAAAATTTAGATAGAGTTTTTCTTTCTTTATCTTTTCATAAAGATATAAAGTAGACTGAGAAAGAAAACCATCAATACTGTGACTTCCAATAAAAGTATTTTGACATAATCTGATACAGCAGAGAACCACAAATACAAAGCCATTAAACAAAAAGGACCAATTTTATAACATTACTGTTCTTACCACAGGCACATCAAAATATTATCTTCAGTTAAACCAAATATACCATCATTTCCTAATGAAAATTCAAATGCAATGAAACAATAAAGGGATTTCCCATAGTTTATTAAACTGAAAAATTAATAGTGTAACTGCAACATGTTACAAGCTAGAAGCCCAGATGATGCTAAATCTGATCATTTATAAACTGAAGAGTGCAAAGGGTTTCCCCAACTTCCACAGAAAATGTGTTGAAATTATTCAGCCTTTATTAGCTAAGAGATATAATTGATTGCCTTAAGGTGACCTTGACTAAGTAATTATTAGGACTTTGTGCATTACAGTATCCACTTCTGACCCACCTCTTCATGGATTTCTTGGTGAAACACCAAAGATACTAGCAAGCCACATGAAGTACTCCCAATTCATCAGCTCCAGTTCTGCTTTCCTATCTGTGTAGATAGGATCCTGATATTTCAGGGACTAATGAAGCCATAGCCTTGCTGTAGCAAAGTTTACTTTGCCAAGCTTGCTGGTTTGCAGAGCTGACCTACTTACAAACCTTATGAAAACAAAATGGTCATTTTATCTCTGAAGTTATGCCTAATCACATCTTTAAAAAAATTCATTCCCTACTAATGATGCTTGAAAAATAATGAATTAAATGCAAATGCAATGGAAAGTTAGAGGAAAAATGCAATATTGAGGAAAATATATAGTCCTATTAAAATTATTAGCATAGAAAAGGGTAGTCTATATTCCTACTGCAGCTGCTTGCTCACTGAATAGTTTTCTTCATGTACAATAGGTTGCCTTGGGGGTGATTGATCCATTTCCAGAAAGATAATCATTGCTTTCCAAAGAATCTAAAAGACAAAGTATAACAAGACCATACACTCTACTAGTATTGGATTTTACTTCTCCTCATTATTTAGGCCCCTCTAGCAATTTTCCCTTAATAAGTTCCTATAGTGCTTTGCCAGACTCGTTTTTACTATAACATATTTTATTCTTTCAAATTTATCTGGTCCACTCATCTTGACATGACTTCTACCCCACGTCTTTCTAATTGCTGTCCTTGCTGCCATACCTTTTCTTGCTAGCATTTTAAACTACATACCATTATTATATTTATTTCAGAATCCCACACAATGAGAAAGGATAATATTAGTTGCTCATTTTTCTCCTTTTCAATGCCATTATTAAAACATACTTGACATTAAAAAGGAGTTAAAGTTTTGGACCTTTCAATAGCAATAATCATACACCAGACAAATGCAGCTGAACTAAAAGCAAAGCATAAAAAAAGTACTCCATTGGAAACTCAGGTACCAATTGTGAGTTTTCATGATCACAGACACAAACAAGTTTAAAATTCATAGTTTTTTTTAAAGGCATTTAGTAGAAACCACTGGAAACTAGGAGTCTGGATTTCACAATCACATTAAGTGCATGTTTAGCACAAATATTTTGTAGTGCTAACATTCAAACAAGACTCAAAGTCTTGTCCACACAGGATGTACAGACACTTCATGTCACAGCTTTCTGTTCTCTTTTTCACAATCTCAACAAAATCATATAGATAGAGAACAAAGTTGAAAGATTCATTTAGATCTTTGGGGACTTGCCTTTGGATAATTATATGCCAAGCATATTGTTCAAAACAGCAGGAGCATTAGAGGGGACTTGACCATGGTCCTTAAAAGTCAAGTCAGGGAATGGGTTTATGGTAGGAAGAATCTTGCAAATCAAGAACAAAGGAAAGTCAAATGTGTGAAAATGACATTAAGCATGAAATGAAGGCCAGAAGGAATAATCCTGTGAAATGTAATTAATGATCGAAACAGTTAATATAGGCATACAAATCTGTGTGTTTTGAAATATTTCATCCTCCACCAAAGTTAGTATTCTAGCTTGACAGGGAGAATGGAAGTGATAACAATATTTATATTTTCAGATCTCAGGCTATTTTATGGAGAAATTCAGTTTAGCAGACACACTAGTTTTTTCTGTTGATAAAAATCAACATAATTGGCACTATTCCATAAAATATACTAGCTGAGTTTTATAATCAAACAATATTAATATTCAGACAAGAAAACACTATAGAACAATCTTTAAGATATGCCTGGATATAACAAAGCAAGAGGGAAATCAAGTATCCAGATTGTCTGTTTCATATTGCATTAAAATTAACATTTCACTTTGGAAAGGTTTTTCTGAATTTACTTATAAGACAGGAATTAAATTTTATTTTAAAGTATGTATGTCATTTGAGATTGTGTTTCTGAAGTTATTAAAATGAAAAAACAGAAGTAAATTATACAGGAAACCTTCTCTACCTTGTTCCACATAGGGTTAGACTGACCTTGTCCATCAGCATCTTATTACAGTTACAACCTTGGCTCTTTAAGCATGTTCTTCCAGATTCTGCTCCTATTCACAGCACTATTGACTTTCCTGTTATTATATCTTCACTATTTATTGTCCACAAAGATTCTTCTGAAGGCAAATTGTTTTTGAGATAGAAATTTCACCTCTCCTCTCTCTTTTGCGTTTGCTTTCCACTAACTGTCATAACATTCTGGTCCAAAGGAAAATACACTTTATTCCTATGCAGTTAATGACTAATTCAAAGCTAAAAGAAAGCCCTCCTGGGAAAAACTAGATGCCAATAAGAGCAAAAATATTATCAACAACTGTCATCATCTTAATAAAGGAGAGAACACTTCACATGGTCCTCTTCTATGTCAGCCAATGTCACACCCCTTTCCTTCATCAGTTGTTGCATTTATGCCATAGCTAGCCTCTAAATAACTCTTTCCTTTTGTTTCTGACTTCAAAAATCTTTCCTGGCTCCCAAAGTCTTCATTAGGTAATTACTCCATCACTAAGTATTACCTCTGCTGCTAGGTTGCTTTGTAAAGATTAGATGCAAGGCATATCATGTGATGCAAAATGTGTGGATAGCCAAAGTAAAGGAAATAATGATATCTTAGTGTGAAAAACTTGTGAAAGTTTTCTGCAGGGATAAATATATTGTATGACTGAAAAATATCATATAAAGGAATCTAATGCCCTATGCTGGAAACTCTGTTTTCAGGTTATCAGGCACAAAAGAACTCCTGCTCATAGGTTACTCCTTTATGAAGCATTTAGATTTGACTGTTGACTGGCAGGGAAAAAAACAAAGCAGCATGGGTAAATGTAAAACTACCTGAAGCACTACAAACACAGAATTTGAGATCTAAATTAACTACCCCCTCTAATAATGATGCACTGAGCTTTATTAAAAATGCTGAGTCTTTCATATCCCACAGAGTCCTTTCTATTGAAGCACTAGCTCTGTAACAGCTCTCTCCTCCTGTCAGAAAAATTGCTTCAAATACTCAGCATGTTCACTTGGGGATGCTCATGCAAAGGTATGCCTTTAGTTGTTCTGATAAGACAGAACAATCTTTGTCAGCAATTAAAATCTCTATTAAAGGTGAACATAATTCTTCTTAAAATCAGTGAAAATATTTGCCACACTTCAGGAAGTTCCATATCTCGCCATAAGTGTTTTACAGTATCTTCTTCCTCTTAATTTCTGAAGGATGCTCCATAGAGAGAGAAAAAAAAAAAAAAAGGTACATATCTTCATGTCCCAAGGAGAATTCTCTGACGTTTCCTGTTCATAGAAACTGTCTCCAGTTGAAATTCACTTTTCAGTTATTTGGTCCCTCTATAATGTCATCTGTGCACATCTAAGACTGAGAAAAATTTTCTACCAAGGGAAGCTTGGTGACAAACAAATCAATGGTTTCCATTTTGCTCTTGGCATACCTGACAGAGTATGTGACTGCTGGACGTCAGATTCTTTTTAAACTGGATTTATTGATCAAACCTGTCCAAAACATTTAAAGCCTCCCCTTGTGTTTTGAAGAATATAGAAAATGCTTTGCTGCTCGAGGTTCCATGGAAGCTGAGTTATCTGTTTTCACTTATCATTAGTGCACTTACAGGCAGCCTGAATTGTAATCATGTGTCTTTTCTTCCTTTCAGCCAACTTCTGTCAAATATCCTTTCTCTTACCTATCTCCATTAAGTATTATGACATAGGGTTGGCAAAATATACTGAACAAGGTAATTGTGGTAGCTATGAATAATCATCTTTCTAATATCTCCTGAAGAACTAAGAATATTTGTTCTGAGAGCAAAGGAATGGATTGACAATCCTTGATTTGCTCCTTTGCAAGTTCATTCACAGATTTTTCAGGACAAAATTTTAAGCTTTTTCTCACAAGAAAGTAGAATCCAGGATGCTCTTGATATCCCAGACCTCTGGCATTTCCATTTTATGTCAAATGTGTTGCCTACCCAATTCTGTTATTCTTTAAATTTATGGGAAGCTGAAGTGTGTCAGTCAGTCCCACATCAACATACTGCTTGTCGTGGAATTCCATAAAGGGATCTGAGCCTGTAGAAAACATCTGTATCTTTTTGGTTTTGCCTGTCTCACTTGATATTTCACAAAATGATCTAAGATCCCAGTAACTGGTTCTATTCCCACAACATGTACATAATAATAGGACCCTGAAGAATAGCATGGATTGTTTAACAGAGTCAATCCACTGATGTAGTGGGCAGCCTCAGATTCTCTGGGTCAGCACAATCCCTTCTTCGCAACAGTCAGGGATGGCATTTAAGCACTTGAGTTGTCTGTCTTTAGCATGCTGTGTGCTTGTCCTTATTGTTCTGTAACTCGTTGCTGTCTTGGCAGCCTCTGACGAAGGTGAATTCAAGCAGTTCTGGGGCATGATTTGTTTCCAGGAGCACTTACACATTTCTGCTTTGTGTTGAAGGCTCATACAGACTGCTGTGAATCAGAAGAGCTGGGTCATTCCTTGGTGTCATCCAGACTAAAACCAAATTCCAAATTTTGTAAATCCTCTGGCAACAAACGGCTTTTTCCTTTCTTAATACATCTCTAGGTTTTTTCCAAATCTTAGTATAATTAAATTATGATTTTCTGACTTTTCACAGAAAGCACGTATGCCATGTACCAGGATGAAGCAGATTCTGTGTTAGATTCACATGAATGCTTACAAAAAAGTGCAGTTTACTTGGCCTCATTCTTCTTTTAATGATCCAAAGAGAATTTTCATTTTTAAAGTAAATAGAATGATAATGACTTGAAAGGGAATAATATGTGTTGTAATTCAGCCCTACTTTGATGGCTCTGTTATGGTTGTGTGCCTTGTCCTCTAGTAGAAACCGAAGTCAGGGATACCTGTGGAAGTGGAAAATATGGAATTCATTTGGAATCATCAGCAAACAAAATCTACCACTCACTTACATGCTTTTGCATTGTAACAGGATACTGAAAGATTTGAATGACCTCCACACTTCCTCTTCCATCATTCCGTTAGCTCAGCTGTGAGAGGAAGGACAGACTAGGTGAACTAATATTTGTGTCGCCTTGTTGCCACCAGGAAGAGATTAAGTAGATTTCACACAATTCAGAGTGCAAAGAAAAGGATATTGCATTCACCTTGCATGTATTATTTATTTTTACAGTGCAAAAGGAGATGCTGAGGTGGTCTGGGTGACAGTTTTAAAGCTAAATACACCCTAAACTTGGGACAAAAGCCCTTTGGAAGCTGCCCTGATGCACAGAATTCATTTCTGAATAAAATCACTGACCCTGAAAATGCTGATCTCTGTCAATACCACTCCATTTCACAATGACATATTTTACGAAGCAGCAGAAAATGTGAGAATCCTAAGTTAAACTTCATGTTGTTCTTTGTGTTTTCTACTCATAGCTGAATAATTATTCTCTCTAACAGACACAGGTGATCAGTTTCCCCACACTGCAGTTTAGTTACACAGACAAAAAATCATGAATGTCCCTCTGGCTTACCCCGCTAGAAGAATAATGAATAAATGAAAAATCTGTTTTAAAAAATAAAAAGCAAGAATCACATTTTGCTTCAGTGACTACCCAAACACTTTAAATGTGGATGAATATATGTATGTATATATATATATAAACATACTAATTCATGCCAAAATGTACATGTATCTACAAATGTACATGTATCTACAAAAACTTACATGTATCTACATATCTAGACTTACACAGAAGGCAAGGTCAAAGAATCAGATATTTTTGTTACCATTTTGAGGGGTAATGTAAAAGAAAATATTAATACATAAGATGTCAGTGGCACTGACTTTCAAACTCCAGATATATTTATCTGAATTCCTAGGACGACTGTTCTTCTATGCTATCACTTGATACAGGAAAAAATAATATGTAAAGATATGGAGTCTGGTGATTTTTGAATGTTTAATTTTGTGGAGATTAGAAAGCTATTCAGAATACAGTAATATTATTAAATTAGTGAACAAATTATATGGGGCTATTTAATAATAGTGATTTTTTTAAAGTATCATTTATTTATTTTATCAAATACAAACCAATGTATTGACATAGAGTATTTATTTATGAACACAAAGGTTCACTTTTTTAACAAAGGAATAATTTATGTGTCCTATGTGTATGTATTATACCGTACCTTGATTCCATTTCTTTGCCAGCCTTATTTCAAACTCTGAATTTGCTTTTTACTCTTTACTTCACTTTTCTATTTTTTGCTTGCTAACAACTTATTCCTACTGCCTGTTGACCATTTTGATTTTTGAGCCTCTCTTTATTGAAATGAGAGTCAAGTGATAAACTCTGAGCTTCAATTTTGAAACTATTATGCTGAAAGGAGCTTGAAATTGGATAGAATTAGCTTATTCGTTCAGTATTGCAAAAGGAAAAATACTAGTAATTCCTGAGCACTTCCGATTTCCATTTACTTCAGAGCAAATTTCACATATTCAGCATGTACCCAGTGCTGGAGCTTGGGAACTTCACTGGGAAATATTTTCCTGGTCTGTCAGCAGAGTCATTGCTGTCCAGACCTGAAAAAGAATTGCTCCAGTGATTGCAACCACACTAATGAAGAAAGGGACAGAAGTAGCCTATGACTGATGAGCAGATAGAAAATGGACAGGAAGTTTAAAATTATCATGTTTTCTTATATATTCTAAAATAATTTATGCATTAGAATGACGCTTGTGTAGACCTTTTGGTGCAGAGGACTATACAAGCCGTGGGCAGTACTGCTGAGGAGGACAACGTGCAGCATGCTGAGTGTCCAACAGAGCCATAAGAACACATCACATTAACTGAACACTAGGTTCAGATGAGGCTTGGTGCCTCAGAGTATGCCTAGCTGGGAGGTTGAAAATTAGAGCAGTCTAAAAGTTCAGGTAAAATGTCAATAAGGGGATTCATGTTATAGATGTAAAGAACTGATAAAGTTCATGCCAAGGGGTAGCTGTTCTGTGCATCCTGGTGTTTCAAGCTGCCTGGGAATTCCACCTTCCGTCCTTGGAGTCCAGTACACAGTGTTGTATCACCTACAGTATTGTCTGAATGAAAGGTTTCACAGTCCATATGTTCACAGAATGTGCTGGGTTGGAAGGCACCCCCAAGGATCATCAAGTCCAGCTCCTGGCCCTGCACAGGGCAGCCCCAAGAATCACATCCTGTGCCTGAGACTATTGCCCAAACATTTCTTCTCTCTCTCAGGCTTGGTGCTGTGACCACTTCCACTCAGTTTAGACATAATTCTAGTTTTACAGTGTGGCAACTACTGAGAAAAGACAACTTAATAATAGCAAGCAGTATTTTATACTTGGTAATATTCCTTTAAAATTACACCTTAACCTAAGCTTCCAAATTCCTCTTCAATAAGCCTCTATATAAATGAACAGATGTTCAGAACTAACACACTGCAAGTCAGCCTCATCATATTTGTTAGAAACAAAGGAAATTTGAACATAGAATATTTTTCTTTATGCCTGAATAGGAAAACAGGGTCCCAACTTTTTCAAAAAATATTTCAAATATCTTCCTTGTACCTTCATTAACTCTTGTATTTCTTAATTTCATGTTGCTAGAGGCATTGACTCTTCTTGTACTTTCTTTTTCATTCTGCAGTAAGATAGTAATTTTTACATGACATACTGCAATAATCAGACTTGCTCTGTTAATTATTGTTAATTTCCTTATCAAAACAGATTTCAATCATAAACAGCACCTTTCAAATTACTTCTCATGGTGTCTTTATAGTGCTCCAAATGCAGTGTGTTTGTACTTCCAGTATTTCAGATGGGACCAAGAAATAGATACTTAATATCATAATAGTAGTCTAAATATTTTAACTGGATTTATCATTTCTTTGTGATGTTCAGCAAGATTTCTTGAAGAGCTGCACAGCAGAGGTACAGACCAATGGTGACATCAAGTGGCAATTTACAGTTTGACTGTATTTGAGAATAATCAGAGGCTTGATGTTAAGAACTGGCAGAGAGGAATTCCTAAATTATTCTTTTCTTTTCTTGTTTTCTTTTTTTAATTTTACTTTCTGCTTTATCTGCCATGCTTTTTATTTTCAGTTCTGCATTATCCTGTGGAAAACAGCAAATACCATCCAGCCCAAAGAATGGCTGCATATGTCTCCAAAGATCACAAGTTAGGTTTTCCTGAAGTCCTCAATACTATGCCAGAGAAATACTAATACTAAATATTAACTAAATACTAATAAACTAAAAAATTCTATTCAGCTAGTTATTTTACTTCTACTATGTGAAAGTCTCTCCTTCATTCAGGATCTGAATTAAATGTGAACTCTGAAGGATAGGCAGTCTTTTGTTTTCTGCAGACTCCAGCAGTATACTACTTCTCAATAAACACTAAGGACAACCTATTTCTTCTTAATTGGATCCAAATTCAAATACTTGCCTTGAGCCCTTCCATTTTAGAGACTACATCAAGGGCTGTTTTCATTGGTCTTGCTAGTTCTTATCAGTAATCGATAATTCTGTTACAAGAAAGTCACCACATTAAAAAAACAAAATATTTTTCAGGTGTTTCGGTGTTGTAAGTAGCAAATTGGATGCTGTCAGTGTCGTAGGGCTTAGAAAGAAATAGCATCCAGAGCCTGCAAGCACAGGAGTATATAGCAAATGCAAAGCTTAGGCTTCAGGAGTCAGATGACCTGCACATCCTTTTGCTTACAGAGCAGATGTGATTCTGTGCCCCTCTGCATCCTCTGCACAGCTCTTTCCCATGGGCTCTACCCTTGTGGTCACATGGCATATCTGTTTTTTTTCCCCATAAAATGTCAAAGAGAATCACAACCTTCCCTATCTAATTCTTGGGAATTCACTCTGCACTGCATAATCAGGCTTGAAATCAGCTACAGTGCTAAGCATCTCCACTTCTAATCATCTTTTGAAAAAGAACATACCACAATTAGTTTCAGTAAAGCGTAAATATTAAAAACAAATTTCACAGGTTTTATTTTGGAGTTTTGTTTTGGATTTTTTATCTTAGTCCAGACTTTTGGGAAGCTTCCACTGCTAGAATGTCAGAATGACTGTGAATGTGTACACAGAAAGCCAAAGGACAGCTTCTTTTCTTTTAAAATGATGAATGATCTGACCAGTTTCAGTGCATTGCTAGTCCATGGTTAGCATCAAAGAGAGTAGTGTGGAGCTCAAAGTGAGTTTCTTCTCCAGGCTAAACTGTTATAATGTGCAGGTCTGACTATTGGAGCATTGGATCTCTGGAGCTGGTAGAACATAAAGGGAGGGAAATATTTCTATCAGGCTTAAATCAGGTGGTTAAAAGGGATCTAGCAAAAGCCCCAAAATTCTGTTTATAGCATTACATATTGGGCAGATTCCTGTGGAAGGTAGAGAAGATACCTGACATCCCAGTGCCAAACTTCTGAGCCTTCATTACTTCCTTTGGTAACAAAAATGGAAATTAAATGATAGAATAAATTTATCTCATATAAAAGACAAATCAAAAACTCACCATTCAAGTCTGTCTCCCAGGTTGAAACTGGGACTTAAGAAACAGACAAACCTTCCTTTGCACCATTTCTTTGGCCACTGTGAATGATTCACCAGAGTATATGAAGTCCAAGAGAAGATGGCACACAAAATCGTCCTCCCACTATAAATCTTGGATTTGTGTCATCTTTATGAGGAAATGTTCTTTTCTCAGAGCAGAGGATCTGGACATTAAGAATCTACTCTTTTAAAAAAGAAAGCAAAAGAAAGCTTAAGTGTGGTGTGATATCTTAATGTGCAATGGCCAAACTTACACAAAGAGTGAGAGACATCCAGCAAAGCACATCACCTATCTTTAGCCATCTAGAGAGGCTTTCTAGGGCATTCAATGTGATGGAAAAAGGTACCACAACAGACTGAGTCCTAGAGATACATCCCTGTCTGTCCTAATTAGGAAGACCTTGACACATTACCTGGAGGGGTAGATGAGCAAGAAAGCAGAAGCAAGTAGGAGTAAGTTCAGCACTCTCATGAGTACATTTTAAATACGCCTGCATAATCTTAAAAAGTGAGATCAGAAAGTAAGTCTGGACAATTTTGTGAAATTTTCAAACTAGGTTCGTTCACATACATTTAATGCATAAGTGATTTTTATATGTATTTCTGTGTTCAATTCCATGGTAATTCATTGTTTATTCTGCTTTTTTCTAATAACCTTGCCACTCATTTTCTTAGCATCAGTTATGGACTCATGGCAGAGCTGCTGAACATGTCAGAACAACAGCAGAACTTGCTTTTTTAAAGATCTGCTAGTGGTAGTATGTTATTCGTACTTGAAAAGACTTTCTGGTACAGAGTTGAAGCCACCCTTGATACTCTGGAGGGTTAAACGTTATGGGGCCAATACCCCTGGAGTTAGTTAAAGACAATAACTTATAATAATGCACCAAGAGTAAAAAATTGTTATAATACAGGACCAAATCAGAAGCCAAACTAAGGGTATAAGATGAATGAGGGTTTCTGAACTGGAGTTTAAATAGTTTTTGGTTTGGATTTTATGTTTATGATGCACGTCTTCATTTTCATTTCTTTCCACAAGAGGGCAATAGTGAACTATAAATATACATTTTTTTCCTTCATTCAAGAGTGTTTAGAAGACGGTAACATTTTTTTTTCTTTAGGAAAAATCAGATACCGCACTACTATAATTCAAAATAAACTTAAGGAAACTAAAAAAAAAACAATGTCTGTAATAAAATCTTCCACAAAGAAAGGAGAATTATTTTTTTCCATAAAAAAGAAAAAAATTCATTGTGTTTCATTCTGAGATGCTGAAAATTAGAATTACATCAATGACTAAAGAGCTTTACTCATATTTCTATTATCTGAGGACTTCTGTCATAACTTATGCTGTGCTATGTATTAAGTTTTTGTTGTTTTATGCTCACCATTACTTAATTCTCATGTTAGGATTTTTCTTAATCCTGATAAAAATTTTCATTTATTCCATCCAGGCATTTTCCATTTGAATTTCAATAGCCCTTTTCTAATTTCTTTTCTTGTCTCGTATTTGTTATATATATTTATAGTTCTAATGTGTGTTTTGAATAACTGAGTTGAGAGGAAATTTTTGCGTATTTCTTTCCAAGAAAAAGAATAATATTCAGTGAATTATTAAATGGCAACATTCTTTTTTTTTCTTTTTTTCCCATGGTGTATCCCACCAAGCACTTGATTTCTGTGCATTAGAAACATGTTTAAATGTTTTTTTTAATTTTTATTACAGAGGGGAAATTTTCATTTCAAAAAAGGTTAGAAACTTTGGCCACCCACAACAATATTTCTGTGTTTGCCGCTGACTCAGGACAACTTTTTGTTTATGATTAACAGCAATAAAGGGAAAAACATAGCTGTGGTTTTCAGTTCTTGCCCACACAAGATGAGCAACATTATTTCCTGGAGTAAGAACATTATTTCTGTGCACATCAACCAGAAATATTTTAATATTTCAAAGGCGTTTTTGTAATAGCTCTGCAACAGAATTACTGGAAGTTTTATCCCAATGCAATTTGCCTAAGTAATTGATGTATCCTGAATCACAGCAAATTTTTTTTTTCTATTGAAACACATGATATGAAAGAAAACAACTATGAAGTGGAGCACTGTTTGCTCACCTGACAAGTGGTCAACAGAGAATTCCTGTATTTCGTGTAGTTAAGAAAACAGTTAATTCTCTGAACTGATTACAATGTCTGCCTTGAAGACAGAACTTTTCCCTGCTGTGTTTTTTAAAGCTAGTTTGCATATACAATCATGCATTATTTTGGTGAAATAAAGTGTACATGGAAACACCTAGATTAAAATCAGTGGTTTATTCTTAAAAATACAGGTACAGGACTTGTTCCAACATCTTCAGTATATCTCAGTTCTGTCCTCTCTCAACACAATCAAGTTCTCCATTGCATAGAAGAGCAAGGAGCTAACCCTAGACCAAAAACATCAAATATCAAATCAATCACTGAAGTCTAAGCTCATACATCTGAATGTGTTTTGTTACAACATCCACAGTGGCATGTGAACAGCCATTATAAACATGGCAAGAAATCAAGTGTTTTGCCCAAGATGGTTTTTCTGAGGTTTCAGAGCTTTGCAGGCTTGGATTGCCTAACCCTTCTCTCAAGCACTTATGAGAAGACAAAGCAATCACATTCTAGTATGTAGGCTACGGTCATGTAACAAGGCTTGTAAATTTTAGGGGTTAGGGAGGAGATGAAAAAATAAAGGGGAAGTAACTCAGAAGTATGAAGGGACTTTTGCGCAAAAAGTTTGAAGATATGTAGTTTGCTGATGGGAAGTCTTGGTGACCTCTGTGAGAACAAAAGACTTTGAAGAGTGCAGCAGGAGAAGTGAACAGCTCTGGGCCTGATGCAGAGGAAAGGGAGCAAAGATGGTAAAGTGTGGTGTCAAGATAAGAGGGATTCTGGCATGACCCTCTTGTAGGTCCTTCAGCTCCCCTTCAGATGTCTTGCTCGCACTACAAGCTGTCATGAGAATATACTCATGAGTCATTCACTTCAGAGCTGCTGAGAGAGGAGAGAATCGAGCCAAGGGGACTGACATTTAACATTAAAGGACAAAGATAACTTTAGATTACTTATGAACAAAGTGTAGAAAATCAATAGAACCAAAGAAGCATGTTGCAAAGATGAAACATTTCACCCTAGAGAAGATATTTGTAGTATAGTGTCACATAAAAAAAGTCAGTCTTAGAGCAGACTGCCTCTTACTTCATTTTAGGGGTCTGCTTTCATGACATGAAAGAAACAAGCAAGGGCATGACTATGGCACTCAGAGTAAATGGTCAGGCAAGCTGAATTTATTTGGACATCTGCAACATTGACTGCTTGGTGTACAGGAGCTAGTTGGATTCTTTGGTGATGCCCTGTATGAAAATCAGAAATGATGTTATATCTGATGAGAAATTCAGACCAAGAATAACTGATAAAGGAAGGTCCAACAATTTTGGCATATGGCTACCGATGACTAAAAGAGGTAAAGAAGAGATCAGTGGAAACTTAATTGAAAGCATCTATGTAAATCATTATAAAAACCAACAAAGTAATGAGGGAGTTTATAAAAACTAAAAATCAAGAGAAGGATGTATATGTATTGGGTAATGGAAGAAATTCTGATCTTAAAAAGCAAAATGAATTCTTGGAAGATGAATGTCCTTTATTTTAAACAAAAATTGACCTTGTCTGTTTGTGCAGAAAATTAGCTGCAAGAGTTATCTGGATAGCAGGCACTTTCTCCAACAGAAAATTAAGATATTCCATGGAAAATTATCCAGAAGATAAAATACTGCCAGTGGGAAACATCATTGCATTTATCCCTTTGTATAGTTCAGGTGCTTTATACTCCATTTCTCTTTTGGTCAATTCTGCCTCTCAGAATATACTCCCAAGGAGATGGTAGTCTTCTTCACTGATAAAGAAAAGCAAAATATTACACACTTACCTGGCCTAAACATATCACATTGAAAGATAACCTAGTCAAAATGCCTGTGCTTATGAGGAGACTTGGAAAAAAACTAACTTAAATACAGCTTCTACAGCTCACTACAGCAGCATCTTGAACCAATGCATTTCAGTTTTAATTTAAAAATATTCAGTTTAAAGCCTTTCAATGATTAAAAAAAATCACAGAAGAAAGAGATGTGTTCCACAAAGGAACACTAACTGGAAAAAGCAGCACCAAAGGGGGGAAAAGGCCATTAAACTTCTAAGTTTTTTAAACTCTATCCATTGTATGGAATGTTCTATTCACATTTTCATTATTAAAGTAACATTAAATTTGGTGTTGAAGTTAAGGTCTGAAGAACTGTAACACGGAGGATAAAGCATACATTCACAAGAGACACAGACTGTAATCTCTTCAGGGAACAAAATGAATGCAGTGAGAATTTAAAATTAAATAAGTAGCATGAGTTCGATTAAAAGGGCATTAAAATACATTCAGTCTCTTGTATGATGTGATGCATCATGGTACCATACAGATCCAAAAGGTTTCTCATACAGATAAAGATCATTACTCTAGTGTACATTCAGATAGTATATTTCTTTCTTTTCCTTCATAATACCATTTCCTGTTGCTTTATTTATTTTAATCTTGCTGTTGTTTGTGTTTTCTTTTTTGGGGGTTTTTATAGCTTCTTAGATTAATGAGTAATACATTAAATCAAGAAAAAGTGATCCCATTCTTTTCCCAAAACCAGTACAATTTCCTATTAGAAAACTTGGACTAAATACTCACATTTGAAACAGCTCTAGATTACATATGTTCAAAATCATGCAGCTTTTATGTGATCTCAGTGACTTTGAAACTTGGCTAGTTTCATGTAAATTAATTATTTTCTATGTTGTCTGTATTTCTGCACTTCCCTTAACTTTCTTTTCATCTGTGAATGAAAACAAATTTAGAAGAAAAAATTCACCTGAACTACAAAAGGGTTGATCTAGATTTTGGCACGGTCTAAGAATTTTAGTCAAAAATAACAACTAAAGACTAACAAAGTTAATAGAGGGTACCTGCATGGTCAGATATGTTATCTGAAATTTCTGGCATAAAAGTTGAAAAGTTGTCATATAACAGATATTTGTGAAAAATGTCAGAATGGAAAAACCTGTTTATACACTGTCATACCTGTCCATAATTTCTACAGAAATTATGATACAGAACTGGAGTTCAGTTTTTCTCTTGGAGGACTTTGTAAGATGGAATTAACTATTTCAGGTGGAAGAAAGACCCCTACAGTAGAATCCTGCTTTGAGTTACATAGGAAATTAGTATATTATGTTAAACTACATCTGCAATTATACTAGGTGTCTTAGTATAAACCACTTAGTAGAAACAGCAAAGAACTGCTTATTTTCATATTTGAGGATCAGACATCAGTCATCATATAAGCAGTATTAAATGGAAACCTAAATGATCAGAGGCCAGAAGAGGCTTTTTCCACCTAGCAGAAAGAACCTGCAAGAAACTGTCACTCTCTGAAAAGATATCAGATGATGAGGAGTGGTTTATATTCAAGACAATGCTTCTACAGGAGCAAGGTAGCATAGAGTGGTGACTGTATACTTTTATTTATCCATGTCTTCCACCTTTGAGCTGAGAAAGGCTCAGGAACAGAAGGCACAACGAGGTTGAAAACACCTGAGCAGTTTTAAAACAATGCTGCAGAGCACAAAAAGAAAAGCCAAGATTGCCTTCAATAGCAAAGAAATGTATCCACATGTCCCAGATGACTGACATCAGCCTGACATCCTCTTATCTTGTATTCTGTAGCTGTCAGTTGCCAAGCGTCCTTGGAAATCCTATTTTGTACTGTCTAATGTAACTGCATGGATAAAACAACTCATCTAGAGATAGTGGCAATTATTATACTAATTAGAAGTAAAAGGAATTATGAAACTAGTTAGATAAACACTATGTCATGAGTGGATCATTTACTGATGTAATATCTGGTTTAAATTGCCTGTATTTTTCATATAAATGTAATAAAATATGATGGGTTGCTGTGTTCTCCATGTAAAAATATGATGTTTTTTTCCTCTTCGTCTGACTATACATGGTACATAGGCCTCTAAATGAGCCATTAAATACTTAAAATATAAACGTCAGTGAAAAACAGACTTTCAATATCATTCACCTTAATTGTGTTTCAAAATTATGAAAAAGCATGGTCACAGGAAAAATATTGTAACACTTAAAATGTAATCTGATAGTTACAATGTCACTTTTTGAAAGGAAGGATTCTTTCTATTCTTGCTGAATGAATCTGAATACATAGGAACAGTCAGTAAGTATTCAGAACATCAGAGAATATTATCTTATAACCACTCCAGGTGCCCATCAGGAAAGGAATCCAGCCATAAATTAAATATACTCAACATCACTCCCAGATACTGAAGCCAGCTGGCACAGACTGGAAGAAAAACAGGGTTTCTAGCCTAAGTGTGCCTGGGATTAACTGGCATGCAAAAATTGTTGGCATAGGCCATGAAAGCAGCATAAAACATTGTCACCATCCTGCAGTGTGCATGACCACAGAGGAGTACCCAGAAAGGTTTCTGGACATTTTAATTTACCAGTATAAATGCAGCTGTGAAAGGCCACAGCACGTTCAACAGTTTCAGAAAGATGACTTGGGCAAATACTAGTGGACTATTATGGCAGAGGAAAGTCTACCCCTTCTTAATTTCAAGCTCTAAAGCCTGTACATAATGACCACCAAAGCAAAAGAAGGGTTTTTTTAATGTATGTTTTTAATGTATTTTCCTTGTTGTAACCTAGAACATTAAAAAGTCCTAAACTGAAAATGGGGATTTGGAAGAATGTGAGCCACAAGATGTACAAGTTCCATCTATCTGTCTCATGATATGTTAGTTTGGAGGTATATATTAGTTTCATTGATAGAAAATACATGAGTCAAATTATGCAGACTGATTATTTTAAATGCAGTTTCAATTTTTTTAGTATGGAGACCAAATTGAATCTTAAGGTTTACTCAAAAATACCAAATTATCTGAATACCAATCCAGGAAATTAACACAGGCCAGAGACTCTTCTTCAATAAACCCATATAATTCTTTTGATTCAAAGACTAGACTCATAGAAGTAAGCTTGATTGTCTTTTCTCTTTTAATAACTGCAATCATCTCAAAGAAAACAGAATATTAATGAAAAGTGACAAGGCTAATGCTGAAAAAAAGAAATTATAAATCTAAGTATCTTTGAGATCATAGTAAGTTTTTGGTTTTATTTCTCTATCTGCTATTCAAAGCAGCAAATAATAGTTTCAGATCCTTTGGAATTCTTGTATTGCCATCTTTATTTTTGTTCTCCGCATCATTGTCTCCTTTCATCACAATAATATAAGTCAAGAGCGAATCCACTGAATTCAGCATTTTCACTGCATTTAGGGGGGTCCACATCCAGAAATAAAAAGAAGAAGAGGCAGGTTCAGTTCACTGGATATAACTCTTTCATGATGTTATGTCTATTTCTTGTTTCAATTTGATGGGAAATAACATATAAATCTAGATTATAGATTTAATTAGAAATATTTTAAAGATAGGCAATATTTAAAGAGTGTGAATAGATGTACTAGTTTAAAAAAAAGACAGTGAATCTTAATAAATACACAAATCCTAATTAAATTGGCTTGAAACAAATTTGTCTACATCAGTGCTTTAAGACGTACTCTTTCTGATAATAGATTGCATCTTCAAGGAGAAGTCTTGATTAAAGAAAACCTGATTTTCTTGTGAAGCTCTTCCTAAAAACCTATATAACAGACTTTAGATCATCATTTTGGAAAATACAAAAAGAGGCCTAAGCTTCTCTTCCTTTAACTAAACTTCCTTTAAGCAGCTCTTGGTGTCCATAAAAACTTGCCCAAACTTCAAAGCTCCTTGTCCAATGAAGATCCCACTTTCTGTGCTTTCTCATAAGTTGGTTAGCAACTCATATCCTAAGTAGAAGGAAGATCAGTAAGGTATGACAATCACAACACATTGAAAAATACAGTAATCTCTTCTAGTTGGTACCATTATCAAAGACAGCTTCCAATTAAAAGACAACCACGAAATCAATAAAAAACAGAATAATGGCCAAATGTGCTGAAAACAATATGTGAGAGAGTGCAATCATTTTTTAGCCATTTTATATATGCGGGAGTGGGATCAACTTTCTTTAAACTTTCTTTTTCTTTTTGCTACACTTTCGTATAAATAAAAAAAGCAAGATTTCAGCTTCTTTACAAATCCTAAAGGAACAGTGTCGTACATTTAAATCTGAGGAAAATATTTGCCTTCTATAAACAATGTTTTCCTCATTCTCATTTATGCTAATTACGTGAAATTCTAGCAGACAGATCTAAGTAAAACCTGATTGGCATGTTTATAATGAAAATTCTGCATCTATGCTCAAATTGGGCTATCATTTACTTTTGCTGGTTGTCAGCACATCAGCAATTATACCTTCATCAACCAGCTCCAAAAAGCAGAGAGAATCATCTTGGCTTTCTTAGTAAGTCTGAGAAAGAGAACAAAATTAGACACAATTAAACACATTCACAGCTTTCACAGTGTGAATCAGTCTGTTGAAGACACCTCATCCCATTAATTGGGAGTTTTCATGACTATATTTTGGACAATAAACAATGCAAATTTTATCACATTCCTATTTAACCACAGTGTGTTTGTACCAGGATAAGTTGCAGAATCTGGGAAAGTCCAATTCACGCAGGTGCTTTGTAACTGTTACCACAATCAGAAGAGTGAAGGAAAACAAGGGAACTACCCAGAAAGAAAATTCCATTTTACTGCAGCACTCCTCTCTGCCTCTGCTTCAACCAAGAAACACCATTGTTGTGCAACTCAGCAAAGGTTAGCTCAGGCAGCACTTTGACTATTCAAACATCTGACCCTGAAAGGCAAGCACACACAATCCATACCAAAAGGCCTTCCCAGAAAATGTGCAAGCCAACATTCTAAAATTCATTAAAGAAAACCAATTAGAGCCCAAAGGGCCAGAAAAGTAATTATTTAGTGCCTGACTCAATACCCTGGAGGCTGGATACAGGAGCCTGCCAAAGCAGCACAGGGATATTATTCAGAGACAGCACACTTACCTATGCCTTAAAAAATGTAAGTATATACACATAAATTCCAGTGTTTTACGAGATGAAATGTTTTTTCTTCCTCAAAAGTAAAATTTACTCTTTACTTTAGCTTTCTACCCAGAGGTTTAATTTCATGACCATTCTTTGCAGTATCCTAAAAGCAGTGGCACAATAAAAACAACCTTTGTGAGAAAGGAATTAGAAACAAAAATGCCAAAATTGTGAAATAACATTTCTGTACCATTAACAACAAGTTACTGCAACTAGTTTGCAATCAGTAAGGGAAATTATCCAAGGTGAATTAAAATCTGTGACTTTATAGTCTTGCCCCAGCAGTGCTCATTCCAGGTTATAGCCACTGGAATCAGTGAGACAGGATATGATGGTAAGATAATATCAGGTGACCTGAACAGAGACATCACATTAAAAGCTTTATTTGTCCAGTTTCAGAAATAGCTTTTTAATGTCACATAATTATTGCTATTTCCCTTCTTTTTGTAACAAGCATTCAACATAGAGGGTAAGAAAAGACATTCAAATTTTAAATCACCAGTTTTCACTGTGGAACTTATTCACTGCTGAGGAAAGACACTTTCACCAGAAGACAAAAGCCAGATTTTAGCATATGCAATAGAGGATTTATGAATTTAGAAGTAAGCAGAATTGGCCCCCACCACAGAAAACAGAGGTCTGTATGAGGATGATGAGCATCATGAACTCCCTGTGAAAGCACCAGCGGTCAAGTGCTTCAGCAGGAGATGGGAACACACTGGCATGTGGCACCTGGATCAGTGTGCACAACACAGAAAGAACACAATATTGTCTGTAGGAATTGATGTTGACCAGTCAACTTTCCTGTAAGAATTTGAGTGATTAAAATCAGATTATTTTAATCTACTTAACCCTAAAGGAACATTACTTTGGTCACTAGCCTGTAAATTTCATCCTCGCTGCTGATGAGTACATTCTGTGCCTTTCCCACACTGACTGCACATCACTTGAACTTTCTGAGTCAGAACTGATCAATGATTTTCAGAAGCAGAAGTAAGAAAAGTATTGAAAAGTGAGTGCAATTCCTTTGCCAGCAAGTTTTTGGGTACTTGGCATCACTCATAACACCAAAATGCCCCCAGCACTGTGCTGTAATTGAAGGGGTAAAGGAGAAAGAAATGCACTGAGGACACAGAAACAGACTGTCCCAAGAAGAGTGAGCAAGGAATACATAGCAGGTAAGGAAAGTGCTATTTAAAGTTTGTTTGCCAAGAAAAGCATAAATGCTGTTAACAGGAAGGCTTTCATCAATAAATATAAAGATTAAAGAATCTTTAGAAGAGCCAGAAGAACTCTAGATAAATAGAATCAGGTAATCTCAGCTCCATGAAGAACTACAAAAGAAGTAGGTAGTGAATAAGTCAGAAATTGGTCTGAAATGGAGACAGTTTCTGAGATCTGGATCATCAGCTTCAGGACACTCAGCATGCAGTAGATGTGGGTTTCTCTTGCTGAGTAAAATGGTATAATTCATAAGTGAAAAGGCAAGGCTTTTATTTAAAAGTACTGATGATTTTAAAAATTATGATGAGGTAAAACATAGAGTTTTGTGTAAAAGTGTTTACTCTGTGGAGGAATCTGACGTAGAAGAGTTGGATTTTGGCTGCACATCGGATACAAGATATAGATTGAAAGAGCTGAACTTCTAGACATCTCAGGAGATCTCTCCTCTTTGTAATGTAAATGAACTGACTGAAAGTGAATGATTGACACCTCACAGATAATTAAATAGAATCTAAAATGTGGAGACATTGTGCTACTAATAAATCTGCTTTAAAAATGGTGAAGACTGCTGACAAAGAGTGCTTCTGGTGCCACAGATCTGTTCAATCCAATAAAAATACAGTAATCTTTGTTGGCTGTGTGTCTGACAGCTATTCTTGAGCAAAGCAATCTGAGTAGGTTTACGAGCCTCTGCCTGAAAGTCTGTGAAAGATAAAAGAAAATTTGGCTCACTGACAGGAGGCAAATTACAGTGGGTCACAATCTTGAAAAATATCCAGAAGTTCCAGCTTAGGAAAAGAGAAAATTGCACTTCATTTTCTAAGCAGCAATCACCTCTACCTCCTTGTAGCAACGTACAAAAGAACAAGAACAGATTTTGACACATTTAATAGGGGACCTGAATTAGTAAAAAATGCAGATTTTGACCAGCTGTTTTCATGAAACTTTTAATGTTGATTCATTCCCATGAGACTGTTACCTGGACAGGCACCTCTTAAGGACTCAGGCAATCTGACTTATCCTATAAAAGATTCTATTACAGGTAGATTGTGAGGGTCTTTTTTTAAACAAACATTACTTCATGTCAGGAAGCCTTCCACTTGTCTTTTAATCAGAATACCATTTGTTTTCCTCCTGCCACAGGCCCAGGTAACTCAAAGGTTATTTTTAGGTAAATGGCCAGGCAAATGCTCTAAGATGCTGCAGGAAAGACCCAGTGCTGATACATCAGTAACTAGACACATTTGAGAAAATTTGCTGGGCTCAAGACATCCACTGGGATTTACATCATTGGTCCACCCAAGACCACACTCTCCTTGACTGAAAGCTGGCAGCCAAGTGGCATCACAAATGGCACCAGACACCCAGGGGGTGACTCACCCCATTTTCCAACCTCTGTCTTACCTCTGACTCAAGGCACAGGATTGAAGTTAATGTGTTCAAATCAAGGCACTGATGAGCAGGATATGCAGTAGTGGTGTATCCCTATTGGAAGAGACAAGGAGCAAGCCACCAGAGACTTCAGCAGCATGAATCCTCTTGATGTGGCACTCTCACAGGCAAAAGAGTAAGCAGAAGTTTATCATTACTGAGAGGAAAGATTCTGCTTTAATTTAGTCCAAATATTGGGCGTAAAACAAGAGACAATGACAGTAATTGCATGGCAAAAGCAAGAAATAAAGCTTTGACAGCAAGAGGATGCTGAAGTGATGAGGAAAATCTTTAGGAATTTTTATGACATTTACAGGGAGAAAAGGAAGATTTTGCCCGCAGGGTATTTTGCTAGCCTTGTGCTGGGCAAAAACACTGAAAATATGGAGTTGGTTGAGAACAGAATCTGCTTCTCCCCAGAGGAGACTAAAATCTGTGAGCTCAGGTGTCTAAGAGAATTTTGACCTCCCAATTCAATAGATTTCAATAACATAAAAAACTTACTTTCCTTAGATCTCTTGTGAACTCTGACTTCTACTTACACTGCTTGAGATATAAATAGTTCACATTAACATTTGGAAATTACTGTGTTACATGTGACTCATAAGCATCCTCCAGTGCTGAGAAGAAACTTCTAGAAGGAAGAGCCTCTGTTATAGAAAACGTTGAAATAACCTTCCTCTATGTGGAAGCAAATTTTTTTCTTAGTACATATAGAAAGCCTCTGCTTTCCAAAATCCTGGTTTATGGCACTGTTCAGCGTAAACTACACTTGTGCAAACATTAGGATGAAAACTGAAATATATTAACCAGAAAATATTCTTATCATAAATGCATTGGACTGGCTACGTAGAACAGAGGCTACACCCAAAATGGACACAGGTCACAAGTTTTTCAGATAAATGGAAGTTTTGTCTATTTGCATATCAGGAGTTAATTAATTCTCCAATTAGAGTTTCAAGTTATGAAGACATATGCCCCATTTCCTCCCCAATTTACTTTTATGTATAGTTTTGGGAGCCTGAGGCTGTAGGGTGCCCTTGGGATCCAGGCCCAAAGGAATTGTTTTGTCTGACCAAAGTGTGAAGACAGCAGTTAACATTTGATACGAAGTTTGGAGTCATGCAGTAACACAGCACAGGATTTGAAAAATATAAAGGCTGAAATCTAAAGGCATCATCATGACGAACAGAACTGCACTTCCTTATGTGCCCACCCTCTGTGGACTAGACTGGCTCCTAAGTGTTGCAAAATACACTGCAGTAAGATTTGTTTAGGAAGATGCCTAACAAAGATAAGATCTGCATGTGTACCCTTCTTTGCTCCAAAATTCTCTAGTATTTTGATTTTCATGCTTTATGGGATATAACACTTCCTTTTTCTGCCCTCTTATCTTCCTCTCTGCCTTGTCATAAGACAAATTTTCTTTTAGCACTTTATATTTGTCTTGTAGGATTTAATGCTTTTGGAACCATAGTAACTTGTTCGTGTCACGTGTTTGTGATTAAAACAAGGACAAGGAATTTGGCAAGCTTGTATAATGTAATTCCTTCATGTAGATGTGGGTTTTTTCTATAAACTAAGAAAATAGACAGTTTTCCTTCATTTTATTTATACCACACATTTGAAATAAGCCCAGGACAATTTCTCATCTCTAGACTAGCTGGTCCCAGCCTATTCCATATCTCACAAAATATTATCAGAGCTCAAATAATTTACATTTTAATCCATTCTATGCGAGCCATATTTTCTTTTTCCTTTTTTTTTAAGACAGTGATGTTTACTGAGCATAAAACCTGTGATGGTAGAGTACAAGTAGAAGGCCATGGCTTTCTACTGGCCTGACAGAGTAGGATCTCAGGACATGTCTTGGCCTGGCTTGATTAAATATCTGTCTACTAGCAAGGGGGCTGTTTCAGTGTAAACCCTGCAAATGCCATGCAGGTAAAAAACCAACTGAGGCAAGGAATCAGCAACTGGCCAAGAGTAGCCTCTTGAGAGGGGCTAGGGCTGCTAAAAAAGAAAACATATAATCCAGTACAAGTCTAATGATAGTATTTCAGCTTCTTCTAGTCCACTTTAACTTTTGAAGTTATTTTTAGCATATACACGTAAGGAGTTAAAGACTACAGTTGCCTGCCTCAAACACTGTGAAGAACACAGAAGAAAAGTGCCTTTCTAGGCGCCCAGAAGGCCTGGAAAGTGCAAAAGATTGTTCTTAGAGTCAGTGGTCAGCCTCAAAAAATTGTAAGGTTGCCTATGCTGCTTTAGCTGGGACTAGGGATATATTTATGTGGTACCTGGAAAAAAGGAATGACTTTAAGTCATTTTGTATTTTTAGTCTGTAGAAGGGATCTGGATATGTATACAAACAAATGAAAGACTTGTTTAGACATTGGTCATCTGATTCATGGCCCTTAGAAATTACTGACAGACTGCCTGGTGCTTTCCAGCAGATAAGGTGTAGGTAAGCAAAGAACACCCTGATTTAATGGATTTTTCTCCCTTCTGTCTTTCAAATCTGTTTTGTACAGCAAGCCCCATTGAGCAGTGTCCTAACCATATGAACATCATCCACATAAAAGACAGAGAAAAAGAACATCACAGTGCTTTTGAAATTCAGCTGCAGCTTAAGAAAATATGGGGAGTATCAGAAAGAAATTAACCAAGCTAATGTTCTGAGAAATATTCTCATTTCCATTTTTCCTTCAGGGTTTTGGTTGGTATCATTTTTAAAAAAATATTCCTTCCTTCTTTTTTCTTCTGCCTAAGCCTGAAGTTTCTGAGGATTTTGTGTTCTCTTAAAATGTCATCAAACCCCTTTTGCAGGTAATTTTAGATGATTTTAACCATCTCTAGATCAGTGGTAGTCCATAATGCACACCTCTCTTCCTTTTCTTCCTTACAGAAATAGCTCACAGAAGATGTCATCATTCCTGTAGCACACTACAGGAGGAATATATTCTTTCCACAACCAAATCTCTTTTTTAAAGCTGGAAGCTGGTTTTTTTATAATGCAGAGAGAATAGTAATGAATGTCAAGAAGAGAACAAGTATCTGTGGGTGTGTTTTCTACTGCATGAACAACCATCTAAAGAAACAGACCCTCTCCAGGGGAGCAAACAATGCACTGAGATGAGATGCAAGAGATTTGAAGGATACTGACTTTTTCAGACACAGTATATGAGAAAGCAGAGAGAAAAAATAAGTGTTTTCTCAGACATAAAGAGAAGCACTCCAAAGAATTCGTTACAATTGTATTAAACTCACTTGCTCATTAATGTACCCTCCCATTTCCCAATTTCTGAGAACACAAGAGCATATTTGAACTTCTGAGAACCTGAATTTGCTAATTCAATGCTGTAAGGGAAAATTCAGCTCTTGGTTGGGGGCCCAGTCTTGAAGCTGCCTACTGTCTGTGCCCTAAGTCTTTGTGAGTCATCATGTTTAACTGGATTATGTACAGCTAAGCATTTAAATAGTATCTAACGAGAGGATAAGAACTGAAAGCCATCATTAGGTGAATGGTTTCTTCATGAAAATGACAAAAATTACAGACATTAGTTCAGGAGTCCTTTGAAAGAAAAAAGGAATTGTACTAATATTATTATACATTATTATATTTTCATTATACATATATGAAAAAATTATATGTAATTTATGAACTTCAATACAATTTATGAAGACATCACTATCCTCACATACCCTGTTTACCTGTTTTGAATTAAGATAATTGGTCAGAGGTTTTTTTATATCTCCCAGTACATTATTTTGCAGACCTTGTACCACCCTGGCAGTAGAGCTCATCCTGGCTCGCCGTGGCCTCAGCCTGCTTTGCCAAGTGTTGAGAGGAGCAGTGCCTGTGGCCTCTCCAGTTTTAGCTTCACCCTGTGACCTCCAGTGCAGCACTGGCCCCACTGACCAGCTGGGGAGTCAGCAGGTGACAAACAGCAGCCCTTGAGGGCAGCTGGGGCAGGGCCAGGCAACTCTGCCACTCTCTGTTTTCAGCTGGGAGACCCTGAGAGGAAAATAAGAGGCTTGGGGGGAGTGGGGGGGTGTGGAAACGGTAAAAGAAAAAAACAACAAAGCACCACAAAAATAAACCCAAGCAAACACAAGACTGGGGAGGATTATGAACAACTTGTAATCCTCCCCATTTCCCCCTGAAGGGACTAAAAGTGTCATTCTTTCATCCTAGTGGCACACAGGAAGGGTGAGCATCACACCAGGGTAAGGGGTGAGAGAGCAGTAAGCTTTTCAGAACAACAGTTCTGAAGTTTTTGTTGATTAGGCTTTGTATTTTTTTACACTGTAAAAGCATTAATATTGACTGATAACAGCTATTTGCTGTCCTTTGATTAGATTACTAGTATTTCAAATAATTTAAAAGTAAAGACTTGGATACACATATGTGCCATGTTCCCTTTTGCTCTTAAAAATATTTTAAATATTTTATTATTTTAAATATTAAAATTAATATTATCAAAATATATATTTTATTATTTTAAAATACTTTAACACAGCCCTGGCTGTGTTCAGGCCTCTAATGCTACCACAGCACAATGATGGTAAACAGCTCAGACAAAAATCCAGTACTACATTTTTAAGTACCAGAACTGTACTTATCTAGTTCTTAATAAGCACCGAACTGTATTTTGTGTCTCTTGTTAAGAAAGAGAACAGAAAGGGAATCAGTAATAGAAATAGTATGCTGGTCAAAAGTGAAGCTAGCAGAATTCAATTATAGAGCAACCACAGTGATACATTCCTGATCTCTCTGACAGATAGCAGCTTCTAAACAGAACCTTTGAGTTAGAATAGCAAGAAACTCCAGTCTTCACATACATTCTCTTCAAATTCATCTAGCTGACAGTTTATGTTCATTTCTTGCTCCTTAGTACTCGCACCAATTAAAACTGTACTTTATTTTATATTGAGTACTTTGATGAATATAAATGGTGTTTTCAACCTTGATGAATAGAAATGGTCTTTTCAAAACATCAGAAATAAAGAGATGATGAGCTAACGATTGGCTGATTGGCAAGGAAACTAACAATTTCTTTTAAAATATTGAAATGTGAGTTGTTGCATGCATACAGGGGAAATCAATTGTAATTAGAAGTAATGGCAGCAATTTACTTATGTTTTGCTTCATATTTTTGTGTGTGTTCTAAGACTATAATGAACTATGAACGCTTATGAACAACAATCATGTTTGGACCCAAAGGTTTTAATTAATTGCTACTGCCTCCTTCATGCCTCTGTTAAACATTTGCAAGAGAAAATAACAGTCATAACACTGATCTTTTTATATAGATCTGAAAAACTTCTTACATTACCTTATTGCTTTCTTTTTTTTTTTACATGAAAAGCACTAACTTTATCCTCTATTTCCAAGTTAGAGAGTAATTTCCATACTGCTTCTTTTCTTTTGGCATTGCCAATTAAATATCCCAACTCTAGTCTCAAGCTGAGCTTCACAGCGAGACAATTTAGATCCCCATTGAAACTCAGTGTGTACCAAACGTATTTCTTTTTGTCTATGGAAATAGCTGCAGAATGTTTGTATCATGCAGAATGTTTATATCACTCAGAATTTGTTTATATCACTCAGAATTTGTGTTCTCACATGTGTTGTACATGTGAGCCCTAATGATTATGCTTTCACAAAGGAAAGAAGTTATCTGATGATAAACCACAACACAGCAGGCAGGCACAGCAGCATGTGTGAACAGATGCACAGAAGGAGACTGGAAATGAATGAAGGCAGCAAAGGTACATGGCCAAGGAGGTGATGCCCCACAGGGCACAGTATCCATCATCCACAGGACCAGCTCCCCCAGCACAGTGGAGTCTTCCATCCAGAGCAAGATCTGAGGGTGGATGCAGGTCTGCAAGTCAGCATCTCCCCAGGCAGGAGGTCTCAGCCTCAGGGAGGTCACCTCTACAGCCATGGGATCCTCTCTGAAGATGGTAGACTGCTAGAAACAGATGGTATCCACCTGAAAAAGTGGAGCAAGGATAAGCTTTGCCAACAGGCTGGCCAAGCTGATAGGGAGACAGTTAAACAAGGAATAATGGGAGAGGGAAATTGCAGACCACAATTAAAAAGAAACAGTGGACAAAGGTAGAAAACAAAGGATGAAGGACAATGGGAACAAGAGAGAGCTCAGGAGTGGTGAAAGACAGTGAAGGAACACCAGCCTCTAATATACCTACAGAGGGGAAGACAAGCAGAGAAAGGGCACAAGGGAGGAAATTGTCCCCCAGAAGCAGGAGCAGTTTGGATATAAGCAGCTATTGTACATGACAGAGAGATCTGGGTGAGAGGTCTCAGGTCAGGGTCAGCAGAGAGGCCAGAAAAGGTGTCTTTAAGGTGTCAGTTTTTCACAAACCATCTAATCTGGAACACAAAGTTGGTGACATCCTCTTTAAACAGTTCATGAAACTCACTGCACTACAGACCCTGGTGCTTGCTGGGGTCTGCCAGGTCCTGAAAGGGCAACACAATGGGACCCAAACCATAAAAGGTTTCTGGTGGATTTTAGGAATAACTTCTTGATGCAGGGTGTTCACACAGTTTATGGGGTGAGTCCTCCTACAGTACATTACTGTGCATGTGGAGAAGAAAGTGTCTGGGAATAATCAGCAGAGATTTGCACAAGTAAGTAATGTCATGGACCATTCACTTAAGACTTGGAGTCGATGATCCATGTGGGTCTCTTCTAATTCAGAATGTTCTCGTTCTGATACCTGACCAACTGGAGAAGAGCAGTGGATGACATTTACTTTGCATTTAGTATGACTCTTAGCAATGTCTCCCAATACTCATCTTTTATACAACTTGGAAAATTAAGGTCTGGATGAGTGGACAAGCAGATTGGTAAAAAAACAGTCTAGATAATTGATTTGAGAGTACAGATCTGTGGGCAGAGCTCAGTAACTTATGGAGTACCACAGGGATCTTTGATGGGACCTTTCCTGTATGACATATATATTAACGACGTAAAGAAGGCAATAGATCACGCTATCCTTGGCATTGCAGGTGCCACAAAACTGGATTGGGGCAGGGGGAAGTAGTCAATATATTCAGGGAAAGAGCTGCCATTCAGAGGCCTAGGCAGGCTGGAGGAAGGGGAGAGCAGGGACCATGAGGAACTGAACAAGGACATGTGACAAGCCCAGAACTAAGGCTGGAGGAGTTTCTGAAATTACACAGTCTGGAGGCAGACAGATCAGGGAAGGACAGATCTTCAGGATACAATTGATGGTGTCAGGTTCCTCAAAGTAGTGTTTGGTAGGAGGATGGGAGAAAACAGAAATAACTTCTTTCTTCTTGAAAGAAATGAGGTTTAGACTGGACAAAAGGCAAACTTCTTTCTCTGTGAGGACAGATAGGCATTGTCTCATGGTGTCTGGGAAGACTGCAGTTGGTCTGTGGGTGTTTTCAGAAGCTAAATAAACACAGCCTTGTGCTTTGAACTGTAGACCCCCAGAGGGCCTTTCCAATCTGAATTTTCCTACAATTTTATTATTCTCTGAAGAATGTATCCTACTTGGATGCAAATGCTTTGCAAATACCTGTTGTTGCATTTCACATGAAATTATGGGTTGGCTCTGCTCTTTTCAGGTGTTTTGATGAATGGTTAATGGTTTTAGGTGTTCTTTCTGGCAGTGTCAGGGCACTGTACTGTGTTACAGATTTGTCAAGAGAGAGAAAATAGCAACTACAGTCAGTACCTTCTGCCCAGGATGAGCTGCCTGCCTGCCTGCGTGCCTGCCTGGTTGTTGGACCACATCACAATCACTGCCATGCACTCCACTTATATCTTTAGCCCTGTCCTCCTGCTATCCCAGCATGTGTGCCACCTAGTAATGAACCAAATTTTGCCTTCATCTGTGCACAGGATCCCTGAGGAGAAACATCAGTTCTTCTACGTTTCAATGCATCAGTGTTTGTACTTTTCTTTTAAGGATTATTTTGTCTACTATTCCTTAACAAGCATCATGTTTATGTACATGCTCACTAGGAAGCCCTTCTGGCTTGATGCAATCTCTTTGAACAGGTTTTTGGCTGGTCAATGACTCATCCCTCATCTGTTTGGTCAAGGTAGCAGAAAAATAATATCCAATCACTCTTTTCTCTTAAGATTTCCATCCTCAAAATTTTTTATTAGAAGGAATTCTAGACAGAAATTAAAGCTTTTGAAAATATTAATAAACCATGGAATATTTCCCAAGAGAAAAATGCAATAAAATTACAGCACAAAATTCAGCAAGTCTGTAGTATCTTTTCTTTAAGGAAAACTTCCCTTGGGAGAAAAAGTTTCTCTTATCAAATAAACACTCAAATACACCTGCTTTCTGTAATAGCAATTGTTTGTTTTAATTTGCTTGTTACCTGCCCACCCTATGCCTTCTAGCTGTACCAGTAACAATAAGAAAGTGTTAATCCAGATGCAACCAGGGACAGGAGAACATAAAGGCAATATCTGGTGGCTGAGTTCAGCTCTCAAAACACATTGCTGCGGTGAGGGAGCTGCTAGTGCAAGAGCTCTATAGAATTACTTCCAAGACCTTTCTTAGAAAATAAATATTTTAAATAGGATATTGGAAACAATAACTTCAAAATATCTATAGGAAGCAGCAGAGTGCCTGGGGTGGAAGGGGGCACCAGGAGAGCACAGCAGGCCATCACTCAGCTGCCTGGCTACTGCAGGCTCCCCTACAGAGCACTTGGGAAGGTGTATGGAAGAAGCCTGCCTGGGCCAGGCTTCAAGTGTGTTTTGTAATGGGATGTAAAACTCTTATTCAGTCATCAAACTGACGCTTTAGGTTTTAGCTTTTACACTTTTTAGATTCTGTGCTGTTATGGTGCATAGTTTTAGGTTTCATATTAAGTGCTGTTAAGCTGTCTTCACAGAGTAGATAGAAAAAACAATTCCTTCTCTAGCTTGATACCACAGACAATTCTCAGGCCCAAGAACGAAAACAGTGGTGAAGTGAGAAGAAAAACCAGGAAGATGGAGCTTCATAACCTGAAGCTGTGGTTGGACATTTGACTCCAATATACAACTGGACTAGAACTTATAAAAGTGTGAGACCTTGTGATCCATCACCCATTTCTGTGACCATTTTGGAGTGCATCTTGGATGTGGTTCAGCTGGGCTCTTGTGCTGCCCAGGTGTACCCATTGAGGCCTTTTAATAAATATCTACTTTAACCTTTTGCTCTGCCTAGTCCCTGTTCCTGGTCAGACTCCAGAAGACATTAGTTTTTGTCACCCTAGATGGGACACTGAGGAATCTGGAAAGGAAGGAAGGAGAGGAGGCCTAGCAAGTTTTGAAGGATCCTCCAATTTGATTGGGGAAACGATTAAATGGCATCTTGTCTATGAGAGAGACCTTAGTGGTGCTTGTTTCTATTGCTCCATTCAGCGCATGTCTCATATCCCTTCACCTGGCACCTTTCACAGAAATAGCATTTGTTTTATAAAATGAACAGCTGGAATACATCTGATTAAGCTCATTTGTGATATAAGAATCCATGGATGAGAAGCTTAGTGGAAAAGTACTATTGATTTTGGCTCCCTTGGCAACGCTGTAACAAAAAAAACAAGGTTTTTACAAATGTTTTTGCCTGAATTTTCCTTTTATTTCCCCTTCTTTTCAAAATCTTCAAACAGTGATACCAACCTGCAGGATTTCCTGTACGCTCAGCAAGTGTGCAGCATACAATTTCAAAGCTACACACTATGGGTTTCAGTAAGTACCACATGGATATATGCTGACATGTGTGCCAAGTATCCTCTACGGCTGGCACAAATGTAGGCACCTGTAGAATCACAGCCTTGTAAACGCAGTTTTCAATACACTGCTTGAACAGTGACATTCATGTCTCTATAGATCAAAACCACACATTAGAAATTAAGTACAAAACCATAACAATTTGATGGTGATATCTTTTTTTTAATCCTTGAAAATTTTTCCAGTGGTCTTCACAATCTGGCAGATGCTCAAGTGTAGAGAAAAGACAGGCAGGTAGACAGGCACCCTGCCATAGCTGCCCTGTACACCTCCAGCAGGAAGGTTTCTCCAGTGGTGGAAGGATAGGTCATGACAGAAGGCATCACTGTGATGTCTTTCTCTTTCCACATTCACCTATGAAGAGCTTGACTCTACTGAACCCCCGAAAAAGCACTGCCTAATTTTGAGGCAAAGGTATCACTATTCTTTCTGTTCACTTCCAGAAAACGATTCTGCTGTTCTTTCCCAACCTTTGCTGGAAAGAGTGGGTGAATGATATTGCCCAATCCTGAAGAAGAAAAATAATAAAACCTACAACATATACTTTCTTTAAAAGCGAGTCTGTTTACATGCTCAGAAAAGTAAAGATGTCACTTACAAAAAGTGTCCTAGTCGGACCCAGAACTCCTGTTCCATAGCAACTGCAAAATTGCTCTTGTTATTTTGTAGATTCAGTGCAATTTTTTTTCCTCTGTGCTGGGATGTAACAATCTTGTTCTTAAAATAATGCAATGGTAACAAAGAAACATTGTGCTGGTTTTGGCTAGAGTAGAGTTATTTTTCTTCACAGTAGCTGATATGAGGCCATGATTTGTGATGAAAACAGTGTTGATAACTCAGGGATGTTTTTGATACTGCTGAGCAGGACTAATACGGAGCCAAGGCGCTTTTTGCTTCTTGTACCACCCCACCAGTGAGCGTGTTTGGGGTAAACAAGAAGCAGGGAGAGGACACAGCCTGGACAGCTGACCCCACCTGACCCAAGGGACATTCCAGACCACATGGCATCCTGCTCGGCATAAAGATTGTGGGGGAGGAAGAAGGAAGGGAGAACATTTAGAGTGGTACTGTCCCCCAAGTCACTGTTACGCATGACAGGAGCCCTGCTGTCCTGGAGATGGTTGAATATCTGCCTGCCAACAAGAGGTGAAATAATTCCTTATTTTGTTTTGTTTATGTGTGCGGCTTTTGCTTTCTCCATTAAAAGGTTTTCCTCCCATGAGTTTTCTCACTTTGAGTCTTCAGATTCTCTCCCACCCTGCTTCAGGGGCAGCGTGTGAGTAGTTGCATGGGGCTTGGCTGCCAGCTGGGTTTGAACCACACAAAAAAAAGGTAATTTTTCCTTTTATTTTGAAACAAAACACTAAATTCCTGAAATTCTATGTCACTTTTCAGGACACTAAGCAAAAAGCTTGCTGCCAAGAAGGCAGTCAGATTGACAATTTCCTGTTACTCTTTGAGAAAAAGCTGAAAGTCTTCCTATTTTCCACTCAGATGACTGAAAAATAGAAGTGGATATGCATGCATGCATGCAAGAATTTTGTCTTCTGTGATTATACAATATATTTTCTGAACATATTTTTCTTCTTCTGAAATATTGCCTCAGATCCACTGAAAAGTTATTTTGGCCATTAATCATCCATTAAAGGATCTGAAGAAGATGTCAGCAGAAGAGCAGAGTCAGCATCCCCAGGCAGTCCTAAAAGCTCTGTGTTCACATGCATGCACATAGAAGAGACAAAACTTTAGTCATAAGACCATGGATAGATATGTTAAAGTGGTCATTATCCTCAACTCCTTCTCTTGAAAGAAGTTCTTTTTCTCTTGAATTGATGAATGCCTTTTCCCTTTATCCTAAATGTCCTTTCCTTTGCCAGTGCAATAATGGAAAATATTACTTCATCAATCAAGAAATATTAGCAAATTATTCTATATTCTTCCCCAGTGCTTCATCTAGAATATTCATATCCTGGCACCTATTACAATTTACTGTAGAAATGTTGTCAAGTGAGTGTTTAAAATCTAACTATGCTCCTCAATAGCCCAGATGGCACAATTTTTTTTTCCATATTAGTCATATGTAAGAAAACATGTCAAGTGTCTGGAATAACAATATGATACACAACAGAGAAAATTACTATACCTGCAAAAGTAATAGAATATCAAATAAGGTGCACTTTCTATAGGTTTCTTGTCAGTAAATTTGCTTTCTCTATTTGAAATTGTTTAGCTTTCTCATTGTTTCACCAAAGTGTACATATTGTTTAATTCAAATAATTTTTTTTGGGAAAAAAAAAGTGACTGCAAAGTGCTTCTAAGGAAGCTGAAATGCCATAAATAATTTACCGAAGAAGTGAAGCTCCTAATTAAAGTTCACTATTCAGCCCTTCCTATTTCCTGAGCCTTTGATAATCCCCTACTTTCCTAATCCAACTTCTTTTGAAGCTCGGAGAGAGCACCTACTAACTTAATTAATGAGACTCTGTATTTTTTTTTTTCTTATATATCCTACTAATTTAGATCCTTTCTTTAGGTAGTGGTACAGTTTTAATTATTCCTTTTTTCTCCTAAAAAAATTCCCAGTTAGTTTTCTTTCCCTCTCTTCAAACACACATACAACACTAACTCATCATCTTCAATACTCCCCTGGTTATTATTTTGACTTTGAAATTTTATATGAGTCAAGCACTCTTACTGTTGATATGCAGCACAGATATAAAATAATTATTGTACTGTTTTTTGCAAAAATACAAATAATTTTAATATTGACTTTGTATGATCATTTCTTTTATTTTGTACTTCAGGAAGAAGACACTTAAATATTCAAAGGCTCTTGCATCTTGGGCTCTTTTATCTTCAGTGATCCCACATTTTAAGGATCAGGTTGTACATTAGCTTACATTAAAGTTAAAAACAGCAAATGAGTTATTGTACATAATAAGAGACAAAAACATTTTGTCCCCCACCAGTGAAAGGAAGTTACGTATGTGAAGTATCCATAGTTATTCTCAAATATTCTCAATTGCTTGGGAGCGTGATGGATTAAATAACCCCAATGTTGATTTCTCATCTCAAGATGAAGTGAGGCCACAGGCTACCATGGCATGATGGAATCACAGTGGAGCTGAGTTTTGTTAAACTCCTTGTTTATACCATGTCACAGGAGAAGGATGTGACAATTCATGCTGAGGTCTGACAAGGGGGTGCTTGGTTTAAGGTTGGAGTTCACAATCTTAGAGATCTTATACCAACTAAATGATCCTCCGAGGATTCTGTGATGACTCTGTAAGTCTGTGACCATGTGAATGCCAAATTTCTCATCCACAGTAACCTGTCGCACCCTTCTAGCAAATTATGATCTTTGCTTCCACAGGGTTTTCAAACTGCCTTGTTGTTTTTTTAGGCACATTTGCACAAGACACTATGGGTAACGTGAAAATTCCTTACCTGAGATGTCTTTATTAAAATGAAAAGCATGCGACAATGTCTAGAATGTCCAACTGTAATAGATCCTGCAAAATTATTTGGCAAAATAAAATAAACAAATTGGCAAAATAAAAATATTAGCATAAAGAAGATTTTACTATTTTCTGAATGTGACATCTACCTCATATATATATGTCAGTCCCTGTATAGCAGAATTTTGGTGGAGTTCAAATCCACAGATCATTTACAGTGAAACTACAAATACTTTTTCATGAGAAATGCAAGATTTCTTTTTGACTGAGGGAAGGAAGAATGCCAACATAATCCATATGGAAAAAATTCATGACAATTTTGTGAAAATTTTCTCCAAAACTTACCTGAAAATATAAGAACAAACTTCAGTATAACACAACAGGCTGTAACTTCATGGACACATCATGTTTGAAAGGGGATTTTAACTCCCAGTGTTCAGGTTTCATAAGGAGAATCTTAACTGGACTTCTGTGCTGAAACTTTGAAGGTGGTCATGATTCAGATCTGTAGCAAATAGGAACTTCAGAATTTAATTCACTAAGCCAAACAACCTTTCCTCTGACAATGAGAGAACAGGTAGTTAATATTCTCTGCCTTCATCTCCTACCCTCAAGGCAAGGCTTCCAGCCTTTGGGATTGCTTTCATGGTAGTTTGGAGTTTTTGCTGGTTTAGATTTTATTTTGCTTTTAAATTATTCCTTGAAGCTTTAACCTCAGATACTAAAAAATATATACCCTTGAGCAATCTTTATTTACAATTTTTCCAAATGTGTGGTTGTCAGCTAGTTCTCCTGGGCAAGTATCAAAAGGTTATGAAAGTTCAAGCTACTTTTATAAATACGTTATGGTCCTAACTCAGTGCATTCCAGATCCTCTTAGCACTTTTGGAGTTTTTTTTCTGTTTGTTTTTTGGGAGATTGGGATTTGTTTTCTTTTGTTTTGTTTTGCTTTCTACAAGGTGTATTTTTTGGGGAAAGTCAAGATTGCCACATACACCCATACTCAAGGGACTCTAAGAGGCCACTGTCTACAGGAATACTAAGTATTGAGAGTAGATCATCAGACTAGTTTTTCAATTGATCTTCAAAAATTAAAATGATAGTGAATAAAAATCATTATGTACTCTGTTTCACAGACATTGGGATTGTGACATTCTCAGGACAACTTAAAACTTGCCTCTTTTGAACGCTGAGTTCCACTGGCTTACTGGTAGTTAGGATAAGTGATATAAAGTTTTTTGGCCTTAGGTTTGAGATAGGGCAGTTGTTTGGGTTGGTTTGAGTTTTTAAAGAAGGCATGATAGAAGAAGATGTCATATTAATAAGCCTTCACATTCTGAAAAAAGAGAAACCATCTCATGGCAGGACACTTTTCTTTAGAAAATATAGACACGGATATAATTCTTTAAAAGAACTATGGAATTGGAAATACTGCCCTGGAAAGAGATATTAGCAAACATTTAACATTGACTGGTTCCTGATGATGACAGACAAGTTATAGAAACAATTTAAACTCTATCAGCTGTTAATCCTTCACAAACCATTTAACAGGAAAATCAGCAGAAGGAAGAGGACTTAGAGTGGTAAGCTGGGAAGTGGTAAATCCACCTTACATTCAATTATTTTCTGCTGCCCACTTGTAAAGCACAAGATTTCCAAGAACTGCAGAAAGTTAACCTCCAGAATACTTTGTGTATACAATAAATTCTGAAGCAACTACAAAGAAGAGAATGCTATAGTTTCTTAAGAGAGTTTAACACAAAAATAAACTGCTTTAGAAGTTTGAAGTACATTTACCACACAGAAAAAAAAAAAGTTTTTATAACTTTTAAGATTGTTGAGAGTCAGCTCTCGTTTGAATGCTGGGTAACCACTTTAGGCAATGCATATTACCTGAGGCTGAAAGTGGCAAAATAGCACCTTTTCTGCTTTGCAAAAACTCTTCACTGTTCAGTCAGAGAGTACCCTGCTCTTCAAAGCCAGGAAAATATTGGAGCGTTTGGACCCATAGATGACTTTTATCCCTAGCTTCCTGAAAAAATGAAAGCTGTAGCTTGTACCCAAAGAAACATATATATTGGACTCAACGCGGATAACACTGGCTTCCCAAAAGTCTTGCCTTGTACTGAAATTTCCCTCCACCTAGTCCTAGATAAAACATATGAGCATGACCTGACATTTTGAAATTATTTTGTTGCCTCCTAAAAAGGATTTCTATAATCATTTTTCACTATTTTTCACTCAAGACATCAACAGGAAGAAATCACACAGTTTCACAGAAAATGCTACTCCTAATAGGTTGAGCTATTTAAAAAGAGAACTCAACTAATAACCTGTCCTGAAATGTGTTTTCTCTGTAATTACATATATAGCAACTGCCTGGAAAATGACTCCATTACAGATGTATAAATATCTCATTAATATACCTAGACATTTTAATATTATTGATTTGTTGTATTCTCTAATCTCTGCCCTGGAAGCTTTACCACTAACTAACTAAGAAGAAAAATGCACTCAGAAATACTGGGAAGCCAGTAAAAAAATGTTTTCATTTCGTTTTGGTGAGCCTTTTTTTTTTTTTTTT
>VZTB01000655.1:172861-200563 GCA_013397245.1 Thryothorus ludovicianus
TTTTTATCTTTATCTTCTTCCTTGGCATGAATTGTTGAAAGTTAAAGAGGACCTGCAATGCCTGGGAGAGAATTCCACCTAAATATATAAAGCAAAGTGATGTAGAATTTTATTAATAAGTATTTCAATACTGTAATAACACAGTTATACTCAGAACACAGTGGTAGGAGCTACCCATCAGTCTGTTCTAAACTTGATAAGCACAGGCTGTGAGTTTGAAGGACATGAAGCTAGTGGTGCCTGAGAACATTGCTCTTAGGAGACTCTTACAAAAAGTCTGAGAGGAGGGTGAGATGAAGACTGTGTTTCTGTGCCAGTACAATATATTTAGCAAGTATGCCTTCAGTGCTAATTTGCACATACCACTGGGAAAAACATCCCAGAGAAAGCTTGTGCTGCAATGCAAGTGTCAGAGCACCCAGCAGTTCCTGGCTTGAGAACACACATCCAGACAGGTACAAAACCTCCTCTACCACAGTGTTGTCCCTTCTCTCCTTATTCTCCAGAATGTACTCTATCCATGGAGCAATGTGGACTTATTCTTGAGTAAGTACCTTGAAGAAAGAAGTAACTATCAGTAAAGCAGAGACAATGATAGCAAAAACGATCCATTGGAACAAAGGAGACAGAGGTGACTAAACCTACAGCAAATGAAGGAGTCACAGGAGTAGGAGGGATCTTGGAGGAAGGAAATGAAATATTGATACAATTCCAGATTTTCATATGCTCCAGATGACTCAGGTGACTTGCAAACAACAAAAGACTCTCAGGGCTGCCCAGTTAGATCATTCTACACCTAGAGTCTTAAGGACATTATTCCTACTTCTAAATGGATATACAATTATATATATATAAGTCCGTCATTTCTGAGTTTCTCTTGAGTGAATGAAATGGTATTATATTTGAAAAATAATGCATATAAATTAATTTATTACAATATTCTTAAACTAAATAGACCAGTAATTATTTCACTTAAAAACAAAAACAAACTATACATCAATAACAAGTAATTATTTCTTAATTGCTCCTGTGTTTCTCTGTATCTCTTATTCTGGAAGTTACAATGCTGAAGCTGTGGAAGTCCATTTTTTACAATTAGAGAACTATTTATCTCAAGGTGGTTAAAATTAGCTGTGAATTTAAACAAAATTTTGGCAAACATTGGCAAAACATTTGACACAAAATGGATTTGGAACACTAAAAATATATTTATATATATTTTTATGAATGGATATGGATGATGTAACAGTTTGAAATCCATGGGAAGTTAAGATCATTTTAAAAGAAGAAATTATTAGAAGGCAGAAGTGGAAATATTTGATGTAACCTTTATAATGCAGAACTTAAGGTATTCATGTGAAAAAATATTTATTATCTTTATCAAAGTTAATAATGGAGAGAACATGTTCAGGTATTCCTTCTCCCATACAAGTTCCATGACCCCTTGGTATTTGTAGGAAGATAATGTCTTGGTCTTTTTTTTTCAACTGTCATCTCATTGAAACTCCCTTTAAGATTCCAGCCCTTCATATTTAGATTCTCTTGGTTTTAGTTTTAAAAAGTGTTTTGGTAAGCTTTGCTTTGAAACAATTAAGAGATAAAAATATTGTATTCCCACAAATCTAAAGTGCATCCACACTAACTTCTTGACTGCAAAGTATTGCAAACTGTACGCAAACACTCTCACTGCAAATTTCGATATTTCCCATTGTTGAGATCTTGTACTCTGGGGAATTCAGGACAAGATAAATGAAGACTACATCCACATCCAGATGGGATACCAATTATGGGAGTTATTTAGACTGAAGCAAGAGCCAGATGGATGGCCCCAATCCAGCAGAAATGGCAAAAGTCTTACTGAAATCATTGCAGGGTTGTGAGGGGCGTTATTTCAAAGCATTTCCTTTCCATGTCCATAAAGGGTGGTCCCTGTGGTCTGGAAGGGGAGAAGGGAAATGAGAGGTGCATCAGTCATATCCACCCTCTTGGGTGTAGAATCGTGTCATCAGCACTGGGGTTTTTAGGTGCTCAGAACTGCAGGATGACATTCTTGTACCTTTTATCCATAGTGATTTAAAAGACTATTGGGAAATCTTAACACCTAGTGATTTGTCAAGCTGACAGCAATTACCTCTGTATGAGCAAATGCTACATGCTGCTGGTTGTAAGAATGAGATATGATTCTTTTTTTGCTTGGTTCCATATTTAAGCAAAATGTTAAACAGTTCAGTGAAAGGACTTAGGGTAAACAGCTTTATTTCCAATATAGAGAAGGAGTTCACATGAAAATATTCTAAAGTTTACTAGTTTCTGCCCCCCAGAAAAAAATGAGTGAAACCCAGATTCAGTTAGCACAATAAAAGTTTTGTCTTTTCTCTTTCTGGACAGGTACTCTGGCACCCTCCTTCTTAAGAGGGAAAAATAAGGCGTTTTTTCAGAAGAATATATTTCCATATATTATGCTTCAAATGCAAGCTGGTGCTTTTGAAGAACAGTTCCTACCCCTAAAACTTCTTTTATTAAGAGACAGTGAGATGCACTGCACTTTGTTTTACAGTATTTTGAATATAGATGTCTTACCTGGTATTTTAACAGCAAAAGGATATACCCTTCCCCTTGACTTTAAATGTTTCTACCTTTCATTCAGACATAGGTTGAAATATAGGTTTTCAATTTCACTGCTCTATGATATTTCTCAAACTTAATTTTGGAGATTTCAGTAACTTAGGAAACAACATTCATGCATGGGCTTGAAGTTTCTGTATATTAATAATGGTTGAAACTCCCTAAAATAAAGCAGTTGTTAAGTGACCTGTGTGAAATACAGATGGATGCAGTCAAAGCAGCTTCCTGACAGACAAGCTGTTGTCAGTGCTGTTGCTAATTGGCAGTGTTACTGTCATTCACAGCAGAAATCAAGGACTCAGTAGACAGAGATGCATTATTTTTGGAGAGTTTACCTACAAAACTTTATGTCCAGTAGCAACTGAACAATAGCAGCTGTAAAAAGCATTTTTTCTATTTCTATTTGCTTTTAATAAGGTGTGTGTCCTGGGTTTAGATGGAGTTAATTTCTTCTCAGTAGCTCTTAGAGGGCAGAGTTTTGGATTCAGAATGTGATTGGTGTTGATAACATGCTGATGTTTTGGGTTTTGCTATGTTTTGTTTATCCCTAGTCAAGGACTTTGTGTGTCTGTCTCTCATGTTTTGCCTGTGAGGAAGTGCATAAAAGAAACAGAGGGCACACAGCTGGGAGAGGGGACTCAAACTGCCTTCAGCAATATTCCACACTACAGAACATCATGCCCAGAGTATAAACTGGGGGATTTATTTGTAAGAGGGGGCAGATTTGAGTTTGGGAAGAAAGTCTGGTATTGGTCAGGGGGTGGTGAGCAATTGTATCATGCATCACATTTTTGTTTGGGTCTCGTGGGATTTTTTCTTTCCATTTTTCTTACTCTGATTTGCTATTACTATTATTGTATTTTAATTTTATTTCAATTCTTAAGCTGCTTTTATCTCAACCTACAAGTCTGACTTTGATTCTCTTCTCCATTGCACAGGGTCAGGCATGAAGAGAGAAGGGAACAAGCTAAGCATGGTGCTTAGTTGCCAGCTCAGCATAAATCACAAGACAATGTTAGCTTATAATGGCTGGAATCAATGATCTTAGAGGTCTTTTCCAACCTTAATGGTTCTATGATTCTATTACTGGAGTTGAAAGTAGCCATGGAGATGAAAAAATTATGATGCTGTTACTGGTTTGTGTTTTTAAATCATTGTGGCTTTAGTGGGCTGAGTACAGTCTCTGCAGTAGAGATGCAGACATCATGAAAGGGAAGGGAAAAACTTTTTTGGGAAAAATCACTGATCTCCTATTCTAGGTAATACAAACATTAATTTCTTCACCATATCTTTCAAGAATTTTACAAGTAATTATTTGTAACTAACTGAAAAAATGTTTTAATTGCACTTTGGCAGATTTCTTGCTATGCTATTCTGTACTACTTCAAGCAAACCAAAGAATGGAGTTAAATGTAAGACATACACAGCAGTTGCTCAAATATAGAGTTTGCACAGCGTGAATAGGATCTGAGTGTGACTTTCAAACATTCTAATAGCTGATTCACTCTGTGAGCTACCCACTTTCATAACTTGAGAAATAATAAGGCAATAATGGGGCCCAAACAGAGAAAACAAAACCATAAAAACATGTGGCTACACAAATGTAAGAAAGCTGAACAAAGATTCAGCTAAATTCTAGCATTCACTCTACAGGTAATCTTTGCTATTTTATATATTTTTCTTTAGCTTACTAAAAGCAAACAAATCAATGCCTTCCAGTGTATGCTAGAAGACCACACTGGTATTGAATTGGAGAAGATTACTAAAAATGTGGCTACTTAAGATAGCTTTTCTTACACAATCCTCACCACTCCCCTTTGACAGAGATTTCTCATCAATGGAAGGATAAACATAATCCCCACTATCAAAGCCCTCCTCTAAAACTCCACTTTTTAACTACAATATATATTGCTGGACTGTTGCATGGGGACTCGGATTTACCAAACATAAATCTCATTTAGTTATCAAAGGCAGATATATATATTCTTAGAAGTATCTTTTATGTCTTTTGAATGTTCTTGGCTTTTTCATGCTCAGGAAAAGTAGTTTTAAAAAATACAGAAATAAGAAAATATTGTATTTATAATTTTAAGATTCACTCTTTTCCCTCATTCTCCTTCAAACTTTTGAAAACACTGTAATGTATCTTCTTTGAAACCTGGGAATGAGATCTTCAGCTTTAAAAATAGCCAACTAAAAGGTTGAAACAAAAACCTAACCAGAAAGCTTCAATATTAATGACTTAATGCAAAAACAAGCAGAACTAAAATTATTAGATATAATTGTAAAATTAATGATAATGATCCACCAGGTCAAGCGGATGTTTGAAGAAGGCTGTGACCCCATGGAAAGCCCATGTTGGAGCAGGCTGCTGGCAGGACCTGTGCCTAGTGGGGACCTACACTAGAGCACTCTTTTGCTGAAGGGCTGCACCCAGTGGGAGGATTTATGAAGAATTGAGTCTTGTGGGAAGGACTCACATTGGAGAGTTGGGTGCAGGACTGTCTCCTGCAGGAGAAGAGTGGAGCAGGAGAACAGTGTCAGGAGTCCTCTCCCTGAGCTGGAAGGGGTGGAGGAGACAAACTGTGATGAACTGACTGCAGACCCTCTTCCCCACACTCCTGAGCCAATGAGGAGGGCACAAAACTGGTTAAGAAATGGAGGAGACTGTGCCACATGGCTCTCAATCACTCTCAGTGCTAACATTTCAAAGCTGATCTCCCAGGTCACAGGTCTGTGATTCAAGTATTAAGCTGTCAGTTCTTTGCTGCATTTCTTCAAACTGAGCAAGAAATAAAGGGCAAGAGTAGGCTTCTCAAAAAGCTGATCTGACCTCTCTTCTCTCACTCAGCAGGCCTTTTCCTGTGTCTCATTCACACTAAGTGCTTTCCAGTATGGCTGATTTTTAAACCTGGTTTTAAAATCCTACTCACAATAGAGACCCTCAGGCATCATCCTCCTTCCCTCAGACAGAGAAAAGGCTTTTTGTTGGGAAGGATGAAACAGGAAAGCCTTGCAAATATGATTGTTCGACAAAAGATTCCAAGAATGCAGAACCTGTATGTGAAATTGTAATGAAGGCAACCTTCGACATACCAAACCTTAGTTGCTGAGCAGTTGGAAGGCTGGTATGTCCGGCTGAGAGTAACCCCCTCTTGTTTAGATAAGCAAGACCCTCTGCTAGCTGATAAGCATGGTAATGTTAGGATTCTTATAGGCTATATGTAAATGCCATAGAATTTGTATGTTGTAATAGATTGGTTAGTGGAAATTAGAATATTCAACATAGAAGAGCATATATCGCATTGTAACGGGAAGCTCGCTCTCTTTACTCTTTTCCTGCCTCTCTTGCGCTCTTGCTCTCTTGCTCTCTTGCTTCTTCCCTTCTTTTTCTTATGCTCTCTTCTCTCTCTCTTTCCTTACTCCTCATCCCCTCCCCCTCTTCATCTCCCTGCTCTGCTCTTATCTCGGGCTCCTCAATCCTTTGTTCTCTCCCCCTCCTGGGCCTGCTCTGAGCTGTGGTGGGCAGCTCTAAGTAGGGTCCTTGCTTGCACCCCATACCTTTTGTAATAAAACTTAAGTTCTAGGATTCAGCTTCAGAGATCTCTTGTTACTGTCCACCTACTCCCCCTACAGCACTACTACTACAGCTTTTAATTCTCTGTTCAGGTGACCCATATGATGACAGTCCTGCACACTAGGAACACACCACCCATGCTGGTGATATTCCCTCTGAGTACACATACTCCCCCTGATACTCCAGATACTGCCTACAATGTGCATGCCCACCAAAACCATCCTGAGCACAGATGGTGAATCGGGGCTGATATGTGAGTATGGTGCTCATGCAACCAAGGAAGGACCACTGTGTGGGAGCCTGCACTTAGTAACACTGAGCAGATTTGAAATTACAGATGTGTTTTGAAATGTGTATCTGTATACATTTTTATTTTATTTTACTCCAAAAGTTTTCTGCGGGAGACTTGGATGGAAATGACTCACTCAAAAGCACCTATCATGAAGAAAATTGCAAAGCAATCACAAGGAACATAGTTCCAGTCTTCTTTTGTGTAAAAGGCAGCAGGCGAATTAAAATGGTTTTTAGGAACAGGTTCCGTTTCCTGCTAAAAATCATGGAATGAAACTATGGGAAGGCAGAGAATAATTTGCAGGGATGTCTTGAGAAAAGACATCACCTCAATAATGCAAGCATTAATACATCTCCTGTACTAATCAAAAGATCATTTTTTGAATGTTTTTTGTAACATAAATGTCTGAGAAACTATACTACAGGATTTTTGTTTAGGTTGTGCTTGCCATTTTGACTGATGGTGCAATTGCAGGTGGAAGTATTGAAGAATGGGGTTTACTTTCTGTTTTCCTGGGAAAAGACCAAAATACATCAATGGTTTTCTGGGAAACACCAGAGTACATCAACGCTGTACTGAAACCACAAGTGCAAGTCATTACAGTGTCACACTTAGCCCCATCCATTACACTGGATAAGACTGCATCACCAAATAAATGGTTCTGGTCTGCAGACAGATATGAAGGGTGAAATGGAGCTCACATGTTCATGTTAGCTAGGTGGACAGGGTGAAGATTTCTTGCCTGTTCCATTGTTTTAGCAACTTAGCTTTCAAGTAAAGTTTGTATTTAGGATCTCTCAGTGAAATATGCCTCATATTTTTATCAGATAGATCATTTAATATTTTAAGCAGGAGCAAGAGGCAATCTGAATAAGGACTTAGGCCTTGCTCTGAAAAATGTTATTTAATACTAAAGAATTTGGACTCAGTTGCAGTATACAACACCATATCAGTAGAAATTACCACCTAAGATTACAGCAGGTTCTGAGTGTGCTTCTTTTTAAATTTAATGTATTAATCATCATAACAAAAGGTATGAAAGGGGAGTGTGCAGTAGAGAAATACAGTCTCTTGAGAAGAGGAAAATAAGAAAAGAGCATATCAGCAGGTCAAATAAGATGCCTAGCAATGCCTCTTGCATAAGACAGATTGCCCATAGACATCCTGTACTTGGAACCAGTTAAGAATGCTTGCAAAAACATAGAAGTAAATATTCGTAAGGATCATATAGTTACTTAAATGTTGGAAGTTATTTTCTCCCTGAAGTGAAAGAGAGAATTAAATTTGCAGTTCCCCCAGGAAGAGAAAACTCAACTTTTACTCTTTTTTGCCACTGTTTTTCACTGTTGGGTGAAATCAACAGAGGAGGCTCCACTTGAAGACAAAAATGTTGCTCTTGACATTCAGCAAACACAAGGCTATTTTGTAAAGAAGGACATAACTTCTCTTTTACAGCTTATTTGTTAAGAAGCCTTGAATCTAGCAGTTATTGACAAACAGCTTTTCCAGACCTCTGGAATGTTTTAAAATGATGTCTGTTTTTGTGAAACATGGTGAGGCTTCTCAAGGACTGCTTTGCAACAGTCCCCTGCTTTTGGTAACTAATAAAGAGTCAGTAACCAGAGAAGAAGTCGGTTAATCCCCCCAGTCTCATGAATACAATTTTGGTAATACATCCCAAGATGATCCCAAGTCTTTTTTTGCTACAAAGGCACCCTGCTTACTCATGGACAACTTGATTGCCATGTTGTCTAGATCTTTTTTCTGCAAAGACCTTAGATATCTGGGGGCAGATCAGATCAGGAAAAAACTGAGGCAAAAAATCCCACTGAGTAAACCAGTCTTCTCTATGACTTATGTCCTTGGGCCCTCTGCCTCACTGAGCAATGGGCTCATTTCCTTTGGTCTTTTGGCTGGCAATGCACTTGCAGAAACATTTCATTGTTGTACTTTGCATCCTTACTAGCTTCAATTCCAAATGAATTTTAGCTTCCCTATCTTCATCCCTGTACACTCAAGCACTGTCACTAAATGCTTCCACCTCCTGTAACTTTCATATTCCATCAGAGCTCTGAAGCAGTCCCCATTTTATCCATGCTGGCTTCTGCTGTACTTACCTGTCTCCCTGAAGATCAGCTCTCTTAGGCTCCTTTGCCCGACATGCACCAGAGTGCAATGTAGAAGTTTCTATTCAATTTTAATCACAATAAAAAGAGTGGTGAACATTTTTCTTTTCATTATAATTGAAGGAATAAAATGACACATATACTGTGTTTCCTGTGTTGCTACTTGTCAGTGTCTCCTGACATTTACAGGGGTTGCTAGAAATCTTGCGCTTGTTAGTAGTGCCATTTTCAAAATTACTGGTCTTAAGATAGATTAAGACAACCTTGATCTTGAATACTCAAGTCAGAGACAGTCCTCCAAGTGATTCCAGGAATTCTTGGTCGCTTATCCTTTGGCCGAGAGTAATGAGTGGAGTTTTGCAGTTTAAAATTTAGAAAAGTTAGGGATTGAAGATAAGGTGGACTTTGCTCCATGTTTTGTAGAAAACAAAGACCTTCAGATTATTCTACTAAAATACTTTTCTATGTTGCAATGCATGTCCTGCTTGGGAACTGCCCACTCATTAAGACAATTCAAGGAGGATTTTCTTTGTGGTAATGAAGTAATCAAGGCTGAGTTTCCATTTGATATTCCATCCTAGTCACAATCCTTTGATTAAATAGAGTGAGGCCAGATAACAACTTATTTATTCTTTTCCAGCTCGTTCAATGTCCTAAGATTCTGTTGCCATTGTCTGTGTAGTTCTTGGAGAAGTATGAAAGGAGGAATGGAAAGATTACAGAATTCATAAGTAAGGTTGCACCATGCACTGTGGAGGATAGATACATGTAAGAAGTTAATCATGTCTGATTTTGTTTCAAGAGCTTTTATCCACAATTATAAAAAATTCCAACCAAAACCAACCAAAACTGGTCTTATTTGTAATTTGATGTATAAATTTCTGAGAAATGAAATTTTCATAAGCTTAGACGTAATATCAACAGCACACTTCAATGTACATGCACGTGCCTCCATAATGACATCTGACCCTTGTGATTCATATTTGAATGTGATTAAATAAATACAAGGTCACCTTCTGGTTAGAAGAATCAAAGTAATCATTAGAATTCATTAGAATCAAAGTAATGAATTCATAACTGACTTCTAGTTTTATTAAGGGGGCAACAGTAATGTAGAGACGTTGCAGAGGATAAAAAAAGCATAAGAAAAACATTGCTAATGAGATAATTTATAAAAGCACAAAATAGCAAGACTAAGGCTATGATGTTTTTGCATTTAAAAAAAAAACAAAAAAGAAAAATTCAGTACAAAAGAAGAAAAATAATTGGAACAAAATATTGTACTTGAATGGGGGGAAAAAGTTTTATAACTAAGAGGGAAGCTTAAAAAACTGACTTCACATAAATATTGTTTTACAGTGTCTCTTTTAAACCATCTCTGAGAAACAGTGCAGTGGAGAGAGAAGGAACTTTGGAAAACTCACCTGAGGGAGGAAGCAGAAAGCACAGCTCCAACATGGGAGAGGTTCACGTCACATGACATTATTGCCTCTTGTTGTGCATCAGAAAACACAAATAATGCTAAAGATAATTTGTCAGATCCTTAAAAGAGCAGGGATTTGGCTACAACAAAAGTTCATTGAAATTCCTTCTTTATTAAAGAGGGGAAAAACACACCTAATTTTTTCTATCTAAAGTGAAGAGCCCATAAAGAAACCACAGGAAGAAAAGGCATAAGTTGGGCTCAGAGGATATGACAAGCATTCTGTCTCCTGCTTTTGAGACCATGCTGCAAGCAAAGAATTACCTTGGCAAACATTTGCCAGTGAGTGTATTGCATGGTGACCAGGACAGATGTGGTTGGTATCTTCATCTCCAGCCAGAAGTTTTTTGTAACGTAACAGTCATTGCAGAGAGATAAAGTTGAATTCACCAAGTTGGTGTAAGGCACCAATTTCAATAGAACTGCTCTCCTGATAGTCTGGATGAAGATACATATACTTGTAGATCTTCAACATTTGGACCTAAGAGTTTTAGCTGTACTTTTTGGGCAGCCATTACCAGATCTAGTCAGAATGACTGAAAACATTGTTGCTCCACTAAAATAGAATTTTCTAGGATCAGACAACTTTAATTAAAGATGAGTACATCTGTGAATCAAATCTCTATGACTATCTATTCTACAGGCTCACTTTTACACTATGTTAATTACAAATATATATATATTTATTGAATGTATACCATTAGTTTATCACTCATATTTGGGTGGTTTTAATTTTTAAATTGAGGTATCCATGCAGGCTTTTTTTCCATCTCAGTTGAGTGAATCTAATGAACAACATACCATGTTGGAAGATGTGGGTGGAAGTTTCAGAAATCATTTTGCTAGCAAAGACGAGTTCTTGAAGGAAGTAGATGCACTCTCATTTCTTCCATTCTTAAAAAAATTCTCTCTTCTATGCTCCAAATGTGAGGATTTGTGTTAGTAAAACAGATTGCACTGCAAGCCCCATGATGATTTCTTTGGCTAGTAGATAGACCCAGCAAAAGTTTCACAGGCTGGAATGGGAGATAATTCTGTGTATTTTCGCTCCTGCCTTATAATGAATCTATACAACAAAAATCAGGATTTTTGTGATATTGACTATGAATATTAAATACAAAATGGCCCTGATGTGTTTCCTGTTGACACAATTTCCTAATCAGTGCTTCCACTTCTATTTGTCTTTCAAGTATAACAGAGAAAATTTATTCTTATGGAAAAGAACAAATAAAAGAAGAATATTTATATGTCTGAACACTTACAGCATAGGTACATTATAGAAACTCTGTGTAACTATTCCAAATGAAAACAAGCATAAAGAGAAAGGAGATACAGATGTACTAAAAAGGACTGAAGAATATGAAATCCATAGGCTTTTCTTCACCTTTAAAGGTTGCACTTAGTACAAACTGAATGTTTATATATATTCTAAACATGTAGTTGTTTATGTTTTGCAGTCCTCTCAAATAAGTTTTCAGGAATTTCAGTGAAGGAAGTGAGATAAATTGAAAGACAATTATTTTTGTAACAATTTAGAGACAAACTATCTGTACATCATTTTTATAATATTTTAACTTACATGAAGATATTTCAGGTAATAAATTTTCAATTACTTTAAAAATGTTCTTACTTTAGCATGTAAGCCACCACACAAAAATCCATGGATGCTAAATATTCATCAAAATATCTACAGGGATACAAATTCAAACCTCACCTGGGAGCTAGAGCAACTTCATCAGAAAACAGCATTAGTTTCAAAGCAAAATGCGGAAAGGATGCTCAGCACCTTGGCATTTTCATACTTACCATATCAAGGAGGCTTCTTTTTAATCACAAACAGCTATTACCTTGAGGATAGTGCTGTCCATTTGCATCAGAACTTAATAACACTTGGTAAAATCTTTCTAATCCTCATCTTCCTCTTGGACTAAACCTAAGAAATGCACACACTGGCATGAAGACTAGCACCACAGTATATCAGTAAATACACACCAGAAAAGGCAGATTACTGTGCCTGTGCATAGTCCTGAGTGGTGATTCCCTTATCTCTAAGTCACAGAGACAGGCATGTGGCAGCTTGAGCTAAGCATGAAAAGAAATGCACAGGACAGAGTTAGAGTCCCAACACTGCAGCACTCCCGAGGGTTCATTTTTAAAGTGAGCAGTGAGAATTTGATATATGACTGTGTCCATCAGCCTCTGCATTTGTGAAGTTGAACCTTTCTGTGTGCAAAACCAAGTTCAATAAATGTGAAAGGAATATGTAGAACAAAACATGGAGTCTTTCTTAAAATAACATCAATTTTACTTTTCCCTTGTGTAAATTGCTGCAGTGCTGCAATTCCAAGACCAAGAGAAAAAAATGCCAAAAAAATACAATGCTGAATTGTGAACCAGGTACCCATGTGGGCTGCAGGCTAATTTAAGCCATGTAGGATTTAATTTGTCCCTGCTTTCTCCAAGAATCTCTGCCAGTTTCTGCTGCTCAATATTTGGAAAGGCAAAACAGGATATACTCTTGAAAAACATTTTTTCGACATGCCAGTCTCAACTACATTTCTTGCAGTGAATGTTCTCCAGCATTCTACCAGGGCCACATTTTTCCTAAGGTACACTATTAAACCAAATTTCTCCTCTCACAAAAGCACTTATCATCATTGTAACCCTCATCATGTAGATATAAAATGTGTTAAAATTTGTGAGGCAGAGGATCATCAGGCCAGCTTAATTTTAGTAAAAGGGGGCTATTAGCCTGTCAACAGAGCTGACATTGTTATAACACATAATGTACATGACAACATCAGCTATTGTGAAAACAGAAAATATAGATAAGTAGAAAAAGAGTTTGCTTTTCCCATAAAATCTATAAGGATTTCTAAAGAGTTTCTGTTTCTTATCAGCACAGAACTTTGATGTTAGGAAAGCTGTAGAAGACAGATAAGCAAGCCTGGTGAAACCTGGAAAAAGGTCTTCCCCCATCAAATATCAAATTCTAAATGGCTTTTGGAGTAATTCTTGGTCATCATCCAAGACCTTTTCTCTTGCACATGGACATGGATTAATATTAAATAGCTGAAGCAAGGACCAGTATTCAGCCCTCCAAAATGCTGAATGAACACTTCAGCCACCAGAAAATTATATAATCTTTCGAACCTATAAATACTTGCCTGACAGAATTCAAATGAAGAAAATGCTTCACTGAAAAATTCTCCAAATTACTTTAAATGTGGAAAATATTAAGACATTTTATTCTTTTCTGAAGAGGTCTGGGAATAAAGAACAAATCTAAATATTTCTAAATCCATTCTATTTCTCCTGGCTTTTATTTCAGTACCTGTGAAGATGAAGTAACCTTTAAATTGTCTTCATCCCTGAGAAAATGTGCAGAAACACTGTACCCAGCATTTGGGCTGTTAATGGAGACTGGTAGGTTTTTGGTAACTAGGCACTTAGACATGCACCATTCATGTGCAAAAGTGGGAATTCAAAGTAGAACTTGCTGGGTTAGCCAGGAATCATTCCTCAGGTAGCTTGGAAAGATAATGTGACCAAGATAAACGTTGAGGCACTAGAAGAGAAATAAGGAACTCGCAAGCTAACTAGCAGTATCATTTAGTAATTTCTGTGTGTTGGTATTTCATGTGATAGGGGCATCAAGACCTTTAATTGTGGAAATGTAGCAGAGATGATTACCCTTATGAAATGTGAAATAAATACATTGACAGGTGTGCAAAAATCATAAACCCATAGGAACTACAAACTGGCTACTCTCAATTGGTGAGAAATGTTGCTATTTATTTATTAAGAACATAAAGATGAAATTACCTTTTTTTCCACCAGTTAAATCTAAAAAAAAACCTGCAATATGTCAAAAATGCCATACATTTTCTTTTTTTTTTTGCAAGAAATCAATGTTTATTTCTATAAAAACCAATTTTATTAGTAGCAGAAAAAATATAGAATAAGGAGTAAACACACTTGAATTGATAATATTGCAACTAATTTTCCCAAGTAAATCCTCTGCTACAATAATATTCTTTTCCTTTTATAGTCTGTAAATCTGCCTCAAAACAGAAATGTGAAAAAATTTTCCATTACTGACACATTTGCCTCCTGCAATTTGTGCAATGTTTGTGTAATGCAGGAAAATTTCCTTTCACTTTAGTTTTGACTGAAACCAGATAAACAAATTATTTGGATTTTTTTTTTTTTTAGCATGGCCAGTACTTTTCAGGAAACTCGCTATTTTTCTTTTTTTCACTTCATGGACTCTACATCAAAATAATCTTTATATCCAAAATGCTAGCCCATGATATTTTAACTTAAGAGTTTTCTATCTTTAAAAACTGACACCCCCTCTGCTCTCCATTTACAAATTCATATTTTCTGTTAAAACTTCCAAATTCTTCTGTCTTCTGTTTGGAGTTAGCAAGGTAGTGACTTTTTTCTCCTGCAAGAATAAACAAAACCAAAAATTGCATTTGATTTAGAAATAATTCATATTTTTTCAGAAAATAGTGTTTACCAAAAAAGAAAAGGTGGAAATGTCTTTTATAACGTTTTTTTAACATAAATTATGATGAAGACTATCATAGAAATGTTACTATTCAGGGGATATTATAACAAAACTCACTATTTCTAGTCTTGTCAATCTCACTTGGTTTTGCTATTCTCTATGGTACTACTCCCTGACAGAGAGACTTCTTTGGAAACCTGCATACAAATAGATTAATAAAAGAATAGAAGAATGGGATAGAAAATGGTCTTTTTCTTAAACTTTTTTTTTTGTTTTTTTGTTTTTTTTGTTTGTTTGTTTGTTTTGTTTGGGTCTTTTTCCCTTTTTCTTTTTCTTCTTTGGAAGACATTGTCTTCCTGCAGAAATGCACATCTTTAGAGGCAGAGCAGCTCTGGGGCTGGACTCAGTCACACACTGCTCCTTAGGGGGTTGACATAACGAGGATAAGGCTGGAGGGAGCTCAGTGGGTTTGATGCTGGTCTGCCAGCAGCAGACCTCCTGCTAATACCAACAAGACCACGTCCTCACTAACTCCTTCTGAAGCAACTTGTATGATCATTATCAATAATCTATGCTTCAAACCCACCCAAATGTTATTGCATTAATTTCTTTTTAAATTTCCATATGCTTTAAAGAACAAATTTATTGGCATTGAGAACCAAACAACAGAAAACCTATCCTAACACTGCAATGCAAAACAAAACATTAGCATCTGCAATAATTTTTTTGTCAACCTATAAAATTGGGTTTTTTTGAGGAAGTGATAACAATGTTTACTTTTATAAAGATAAAAAAAGCAATTTAAGTCCTCAAAGAAAGTTTTTATTGAGTTTTGTGTAGCTCATAACCTTATAATTTAATAATAACAACTTAAGTCTCAACTTTCTTCCTTCACTCCAAACAGGCACAAATATTTTCTTCCTTTTCTGCTAGCCTTCACCTGATGAGGCTAAAATTTTTGAGCAAAATCTAGTTTTGGACCTTGTTCTGAGGGGTGGCCTGAATTAAGTACATTTTGTTTTTAAGGGCACAGGCCTCAAAATAACGTTGCTGCCAATCCTTTGGGATCAGTTTACAACACGTCACACAGTTCCTCTCTCCTTCTAACAATTTCCTCTGTCAGGACTGATATTTTCAGTCGCTCGGGGACTGCAGCTGTGATAAAGATTGATGACTGGTGAGGTCAAGTGCTTCATCAAAGGGCTGGCACTACAAGAAGTTTTGAAGATAAAGATGGGCTTACTCTGTAGAGGGATTTAAATTCTTCAGTGTTGGTGATGATGTGCTCGAGACTCCTGTGAGCCGAATCAGACAGAAGGGGAGTTTTCTACTAAAATGGATGAAAAATGTTATTTTGTGCAACTCCTTTTGTTCCTAAAGGCTACCTCAGTCAGAGAGCTCTGCCTTTTCTAGCCATGAAATAGACTTTGTAATTCAATTGCCCTCGGATTTCTTTCTATCAGACAAGAAATCAAATGGCAAAACAGTTTTAGACGAGGCTTTTGTTGCCTTCTCAAGAGCAACATGACCCATCTTCCTCCCCCTCCAGCACCAAGCTCCTGAAGAGCTGACAGATTTCCTGTTGGTTGTCATGTGTAATCGTAGTGGTCAATTAGGCCCAGAGCTGCTGAGGGAGAGGGCATAGTCAGAGTCTTACAGCAGAAAAAAAAAATAAAAAAAGAAGAAAAAAATCACTATTTTATTCTTGTGGGAAGTACAATATTTGTCAGGGAAAAATAGAAACTCTTGTACAGCTAGAACCTATCTCTATTTTAAGTTCTGTAATTACCATTGTTTTAACACCTGCAAAGTTCTATTTTTTTTTTTCCTTATGGCCTCTTTTTATTCATGTTCCCATTAACCAAAAGAATGAAGTCCAGTTCCAAAAATACTTATCATTTTCCTGAAAGCTACAGCAGGATGGGGGAGGGACACGAGCATGTTTTGGCTAGACTACTAGATGGCCCATTTTGGTCATTATTAACTGCTTAAACAACATCCCCTTCGGTGCTGTAAAGGCACAAAATCACATTTTATAAGGTTTCCACCCCTCAGGGAGTGTTTTTAAAAAGTGCCAGCGGAATCCTTCCTACCTTCCATCCTTACTGTACAACTTGCATGTTGATATCATAGACAGTTTCCATGAATTAGTGATAAATAAATGACAAAAATTGTAAAATATGACTCAGATCTCAGGAGAGCTCATTTGTAGGAATTCCATATCATAGCACAGGAGGAAGTGTCCTATCTTCTACTCGTGATTGCACAAAGTTTGCAGCTGAAAAATATACATTCACTGAAATATGATCTTCTTAAAAACTTAGAAACAATTAATGAATTGCATTGGTTTCAACTGATTCATTTTAATTTACCATTGACCCTTTGCACTCAGGTTTTTAATTATATTAACAATATAATTAAAAATTAATATTATATTAACAATTAAATTGTCACAAGGTTTATTTGCAGTGATATCAGCAGAGATACTATACTTGAACCTGGTAGGACACAATAGGACCAGAAGACCTCTTTGAATTCTGAAGTAGAAGCATTTCTACCACGCATTTTTGTAGATGTTTGATGTAAACTCAGTTAAAGTTAAACTAAAGTGCTTTGAATAATATTATTAAGGGAGCTTTACTGGACAAGAGTTTTGTTTTTTTTATTAGTCTCATTAAAGGTTTCCTTGTTAAAGATTTTCTTAACTGAAAACCAGGGCAGAAAGAGCAGAAATGAACCGTAAACAACTGCAACACAAATTATTCATGTTCAAAATCCTTTCTCTGCACTCAGAAAACCTGCCTTTTATGCCACAATCACATTTCATCAAATACCACTTTCACTCGACAAGACCCGAGCCTGGACCGTGGGCCCAAAGGATGCCTATACAGACCCAGTTCTTGGAGCCAGCTGCCTGCATCCCTGCCTGTCTGCAGAAGATGATGTGTGATTTCACAGACAGATTCTGCAATTCTTGCCCACTTTCAACATAGTTGCCAGAGATTTTTGGAAATATCACTTGGGCATACTATAAACATGCTAGCTACTGAGCAAGGTTCCACTAAAAGTTCCTAAAAAATCAGGATTTAACTCATAATAAAATGACCTTGAATTTGATGTGCTTGACTGCATTTGCAACTGCATTGCAGTTCATTGTGCCCAAACTCCTTTATAAATATTAATTAAAGCTAAAATTTTGTTGATAATGAAGCAGATCCAGAGCTCTGGAGAGCTGTAATTGTGCCAAACTCTTATAATTTTAATGCAAGCTTAGCATAGTCTAAATTACATTATATAAATAATGTAAATTGATCTATAGAGTACACATGTACTTATTAAAAATGAGATAAAATGTAAAGTATATAACATGATACTAATTCAACAAAATTTCTTTCTTGCCTTCTTAGAAACCCACACAGTGAGTGAATCAAAATCAAATCAGCTTGGTTAGGGGAGAAAGGTGAGCCTCAGAAGTGCAAAGTGAGGAGGAGGAAGGCTGCAACTTCAACTTGCCAGGCCAGGTAGCAGCTACCATGCCTCAGCAAACCACCACTTCAGACGGGAGCAACAGAGTCTACCCTAAAAGTTCATTCATGACTGCAATAATATTGTAATATGTGAAATAAACAAATCATATTCATATGTAATAATAGTCACATGTCTGTAATTATGGAATTAAATACAATTTAAGCACAAGAATTATCATACAAACTGTCAGGATCTTTGCTTTCCTTTATATTGTTGTTATAATGTTTTCTAGCCCTACGAAGTGTTTTCAGTTCTGGAGAACAAGGACAAACTGTTTGCAAAGGAGATTATTAGAACTGAGCTTTTATCTTTTTTTTTTTCCTTATATTAGTGTTAGCATGGACATAAATATGATTCATTAACAAAAGAGTACATTGCATCAGTTTCCTATATATTGGAGGACACCCAAAAAGCTTTACTGTGCTTGTATTATTCTTTGCAGTGCTCATACTATGTTGCAAGAAGAGTTACATTTTGCAGATTCCACATTTCATATTTTCAGCCACCAAAAGGTTATATTTTGCTTAAAACTGTAGCCAGGCTTTCTCAGGAGCTTCGTTTCTACTGCAATTAAATACTGTGTCTCTCCTAAGGCAAAGGCTATTCATTCCCAGCTTCAGCCATCACTGCCAGCAAAGGCTGTATCCAAACCTCAAATCAACGGTCCCAACATCACAACACTTTCTGTGCACCAGTGCTGACCCCAGCTGGTTTACAGCAAAAGCATTTAAACAGAACAGGTGTCGTATTTTTCTACAAAATAACCCTGACAATGAACACTTCTCGATGAATATTGCATTTCAGAGAGTTGGAACTAAACTGACTAGTGATGTTCAGCAGCTCTTTGAAGCATGCTCTTGCAGCCACGGAGACCTTGAGCCTCACTGTCAGAAGTAATGACAGCAGTGCTCAACTACCTTTTTTCCCCAGCACAAATTTTTTCTTGTTTTCTTGCTCCCTTTTTTCCAGTCAGCCTACCATCTAGTCTAAATTGCCACTTACTTGTTTTTTTTGCTTAATAATTTTTCCTTCCTGCTCTTCTTCTATTCTGTTTGTTTCGTTTAAGAATATGTTAAATGTAGCCCCCATAAAATCAGAAAACAACATACATTTCAATACTTTTCCAAAAAAATCCCTATGTCCTGAAATATCAGCCCGCAGAAAATAATTGCCATGCTAGAACCCTGAGCCAAAGAGGAAATATAGTTACCAAACATTTACAAAACAGAATTATTCCATTTCAACTTTGTAAATACTTAGTAAAAACAAAATTATCTTGAATGTTACAAAGCTTCCCAACTGAGAGAAAGTTTTCTAAGTAATGCAGTCAAAGTCTATAGAAATACACTGAGAACTTCAGGGAAAAAAATGGAACTAGTGAAGTCGAAGGAAAATTGTTAACCACTATGATATTTCCTCATTTTTGTAAAAAAAGAGTAAATGATAAATACAATAAATAATCAATAATTTTCAGGAAATTTATGGTTGTGTTCTTGCTCTTTAGAGATTTGAGTACTGCTATTTGATGGTAAATTATTTAAGGCTGAGAATATCTCTTCATCCTTACCCGTGATCAAATTTTAAAAACAATAAATATTCAAAGGAAGAAGAGCTATATTTAAATCATCCCTCAAATTAAAAAATAAGGAGAAAAAATAAGAAGGAAATGTGAACTTCCCTTTTTCTAATTTAGACTGAGAAATAAAGCAGTAAGGGTGTTGTAACCATTTCTGGCAGTTTTCTTGTGAGAATCTTCTTCCTCAAATTGCAATGACAAAAAGAAAAGAAAGAATCCATGGTCAGATCCTGTTATTGCAGAGCTTTTCACATATAAGTTTCACATGATAGCTCTAGAATCTTTCAAAAATTTTCCAACTAAAAAGGGTTCATTAACTTGTTCATTAACCATGATTTTAATTAAACATACAAATTAAATTAATTGCATTTTATTGACGGCAACTGTAGCCACACCAAGGAAATATTGATTTCACTGGTGTCATATTAGTTTCCTAAATATTTCATTTATCATATTTTGCCTCTTTCTCTTTTTTATTTTGTATCCAAAAGGTAACAGACAGAAAAAGCCATGTGGATTTTTTCCAAAGTATGCAAAGTGTCTCTCAGTGATGTACCATTCAAACATACACAGCAGGAGATTGAAGTGCCTTTGATGTTATATGACAGCTGAAATATATTAAAGGAGATATTGTAGTTGTCAAAGACGAATTCTAGTTTTCTACAGGCAACTGCAAAATACCTCTGCTCCAGTATTGTGTGACATTTTTCACCAGGAATACATGTAAGACCCTCCCTTGTACAAAATCACTTGGCTTGTAGGCAAAGATTCTGTTGATTTATTTTTTAAATTAGCATCTTTGATTTTTGTTTTATTTATACCTTAAAAAGCATGAACTTTACGCCCTGAATCTATGATGCTTCATGTCTCTTCTAATGGGCTCACCTTTTTGGAAGATCTCTAATTCTTTGATTACTTTTTCCCTCTTCCTTCAGTGGCTTAAATAAGGGAGTCATCATTTTGTAATGTGAGGTATTATCTCTCTCTCTCTTTCTTGTGCCTATCCATATATTTATTTCAGACATAGATTTGACTGACATCAACTAATTCAGCACTATAATGCCCAAATTTTGTTCATTAACTAGATTTACATCAAGTGTTTCTGCTCTCATATTGATCATTCTTCCTTTAAAGAAAAATACGATAACTCAGAATTATTCATTAATATTTATCTTTTGAGTTTTTCACAGCCATTACTAAATGTTTTCTTGTTTACAAAACTCCTCTTTGAAGGCATATTCACATGCACATTTTGTAATGTTATCATGAATATAGGAGCTATCTTTAAATGTAATGGTTTAGAAATCAGAATTAATTTTGCCATACCGGAACTGAGACCAGCATAAGTTAATTTGTAATGTCAAAAATCATGATGATATTCCAGTCATCTGTGACAAGGTTGCTTCAGATCATAAAAAGTTCCTTTTTTTAAATAATGAAGTTATGTGTACAAAAAAGCTGACGTGGAATCACCTTGGCAAAACCCATTAGCCCTTTGTGCTTCAGCAGGATTTAATCATAAAGGCTCCTGTAACCTCTTTGTATACAAAAGAATAAAGTATACTCATAATTGCTATGTAATTATGTAATAATTTAAAACTGTTACAAATCCTCTAAGTATTGCACTCCAAAGAACATTCACACATATGCAATAGTATTAATTACACCCTTGGATTAGAAGATTTTATTTTTTTCATGCAGTGCATTTTCTGGTGTAACAGTGCAGGTTTCAGCTGGGGTAATTCTCTTCACAGTGGCTGGTATAGGTCTGTGTTGTGGATTTGTGATGAACACAGGGTTGATAAGTTTGATAACATAAAGATGTTTTTGTTGCTGCTGAGCAGGGCTCACACAGAGCCAAGACCTTTTCTGCTTTTTGTACAGCCAAGCTGGTGAGGGAGTTGAGATTGTGTGGGGGTTGGGAGGAGACACAGCCAGGACAGGTGACCCCAAGTGACCAAAGGGATATGCCAGACCATATGGCATCATGCTCAGTGCAGAAAGTGGAGGAAGCAGGGAGGAACATTTGAATTGGTGAAGTCCCATGTATCCACCACATGTGATGGGGCTCTGCTCTCCTGGAGATGGCTCAGCACTTCCTTGCCCATGGGAAGCTGTGTTTTGCTTTGCTTGCACAGATAGCTTCTGCTTTCCCTAGTAAACTGTTTTGATCTCAACCCACAAGTTTTTCACCTGTTATTCTTCCAATTCTCTCTCCAATCCCACTTATGGGGGAGTGAGTGTGGGGATTGGTTCCTGGCTGGGGCTAAACCACAGCAGCAGCAAATACCATTCTGATATTTTTCTCCTGCACACATACACACATTTGCAATATTACAAGTCCAAGCTAAAAAAAGGAGGTTTGTAAAGTGACACGGAGTGGTCAAGAGAATTGTCTGAACCTTTCTGTTTTGGAAAAAATATTCCTTGTCTTCTCTCCTATTATTTCCTATGAGGAGGAGGTCAACTCCTAACTCAGTGATCAAGGTTCATTAGATCAGAGACTAATGTTACCATGAAAACAAGCACGATCAAAGTCAGTTCTGTGAAAGACAGCTGAGCAGATGCCAGCTGCCTCCTCAGAAAAATCCAGCAGACCCTCATGAAATTCTTCTGAAGGGACATCTGCGTTTCTCCAGCAGTCCTTTATCCATTTGCATGGGCAGACAGATTGGAGCTTTCAATCACGAGTCTATGTCCTGAGCAGCACCAAAAGAAAGGCATCTCTGGCAAATGAAGAGAGAGGGCGTGAGATTCCATGCTTGGCATCGCTTGCAGACACTGGCTTCCCTTTGAACACATTTTTGAGTGTATCCCTTTCTACTTGCTTTTCAAAATGAGTAGCTGGTGCACTCACCAACTCCTGAAGACAATTTTTTTATTAGAATGTTCTAATTTATAGCTTCTTTCCGAGGTTCCTGTATTCATGTTTCAAGAATTGTGTAAGGTAAATGTGGATACTAAAACATTATGTGCAGAAAGGTATATTTTAGCAAGAAAAATACAACTGACATCTCATTGTCTTAAAAAACAACGATAGGAGATTATAATTGTAGTCTCCAAGTGAAAAATTAGCCATTCAAATTTTCAAAGCATCTTCTTAAGCTCAGCTTGGACCTGGAAAAATTTAGATGCACTCCATAAAATAATAGACTGCTTGCAGCATGATGTGATTTAATTAAATAAATAAAAATTAACAACTTATTAATGAAAATTTCCAGAAATAAAACTCCTAGGCTTGTTTTTTGAAAATAATTAATTATTCAAAAATCTTAATAAAAGATTTTTTAGATCTCCAGTGGACCAAATTTCTTTCCCTCATGATAAAAATTTACTTTATATGTACCTTTATGGAGACTAGATCATGTTATGTAACACTACTGCAATTATGAGAGTTCAGAGATGTCTAAAGAATATTTAAACTATCTGTTGGAAGGTTTTTGTCTGGAATCCCTATCCCAAAAAAGGATCATAAGTACATTCTAGTAAATTACTCCTACCTTGTTTAGGCAACCTCTGAGCTGTGCCCATGTCCAAAAAGCTCTCTTAGGACAAGCTGGACCACTGTGTTAGGATGAGTGCTCTTACAGAAAGCACCTTTGCAGACACTGATCAGAGGATGCTGGTGGACCCAGGACAACTGGTAAGACACATCTGTAGTGCTGGATCTAGTTATGAGCTCCCCAGAACAAAAGAGATGTCGGAAGAGTCCAGTTCACTGGAGAGTCCAGTGAAGGGCCACAAAGACGAGTAAGGTAAGAGCTCAGAGCATGCCTCATTTGAGGAGAAGCTGAGAGCAGAGGTGCTTGGCTGGCAGAAGAGAAGTCTCAGGGGCATCTTATCAATATGTAGAAATATGATTAGGGGTGGGAAGAAGGAGTGGTAGGGAACAAAGAAGTTAGGGAATAAGTTGTGCTTCTCTCAATGGCTGGTAGCTCTGGAACCAATACAGTTTGTTTTACTAACACTTGCAGTTTTCAAGGCATGGTAAGCATAATTTAACTTCAGAGATTTAGGCATCAGTTACAGTATATAAGACTAGATATACCATCTTTATGTGAAGATTCTACTATCTGCTCTCAAGTAGAAAGCAAATTAGAAAGTAATTTTGAAAAGCTGTTAGGGAGCCTGTTCTGACTCCTTTGTGAGGAGCTGATCTCAAGCTAAGCCATCAGTGTAATTTAAGCTTGCTAGATTAGAATGCAGTGGAGAATGAGTCATTCCCTTGAGTAAGCAAGTCTTTATACCCAGGACTAGAATATTAAAATCAGAGCTTATCATACAGCTGTGAACACTACAGAACGTTTCTGTTCTGCATGTCAATGTAGAGAAGAATAAAAGTCTGTTAAGGGACCAGACAATGAGAGAAGATCAAGAGAGAAAAAAGGAAAGAAATTCACAAAGAGAGTATGGGAAGCAACAGCAGGTCAAAATATAATTTCAAAAAAAGAAAGAAAATGAGATAAAGGGGAAAAGAGCCTCATGGAAGATTTTAACTATTTAGATAAGAAAAACATTATTATAGGAAATGCTTCTAGTACACCAAAGTCATGAAGCAGACAGGAGTAAAAGAAGTGATGAAACTGTATAATCAAATAAGAATACCCTTAGTTAGAAAGAAAATTGGAAGAAGAAACAAAAGACTTGTACAAGATTACACCCCAAGAAGCACAGTAGATAGTATTCTGGAATGTTCTGCATATTCACATCTGCAATCGGGCTCGTTTGTTTGAAGCTCTATAGTAGAGTATGGACAATAAAGAGGATAGTGGTCCCTGGGAGGTGTCAAGGACAAAAATGTTGCATCACTAAAAAATTTGAGAGTATTACCATGTGAGTTTCCAAATGGCAGAGATATGGCAGCTCCCATCAGTGACATTTGTATATGTTGAATCCCACGGAAAAAAATGAAATTCCACTGAACTAGAAAACCTTCATTTAAGATGCTCATTTGGCTTTCAACACATAGACCCCATTCTTACACACACCCCTTACCCTTCTTACCCATCACATTTCACTTGTGCTATACTAGTTGTAGGTAGTGAAACATATATGCTTTTTATGGTTGTAGTGAAACATCTAGATAAAAATTGATCTAGCCTTTTTTTTTTTTAAGGGAAGTTCTAGTGTTTCACCTGTGCCAGAACAAGGAAAGAAGCCAGAGGAGCGGTAGAGATAAGAGGTAGATGAAACACTATCTTGAAATTGTGGATTACAACCTCCCCTATTCTGCCTTAATGTGCTGTGCTGGATGCAGCTGACACTGAAAAAGGCACATGGGTCTAACTTCAATGTTTCTGAAAAGGGCTGAAAAGATCATTCTGTTCTCTGGTGGGGATAGGGGTGAAGGAGACAGATCACACTCCAAAAATACAATTTCTGTCTCAGTTTCTGCTGTCTAATCCAACCATTTTCTTTGCACCAATTGAGCACTCACAATTTATCAGAAGCATAGAAAATGTTTTGAATAGAGTTTGACCCTTCTGAGCTGAGTGCTTAGTCCCTGAGTGAGATACCTAATGTAATAGAAGAGCTTAGAGCAGGACTGCCTTTTCCAGTGGCCTCTAGACAACCTTGCCATTTTATAGAAGTTTATCCCATCTTTGTGCCACTTCTAAGACATTTCTTCTTGCCATCTAAACAAATAGTATTCATGCTAAATAGTTACAGAGAACACATTGTGTCCACAGTCACAAAACATAACCCCAGTGCAAGCTAATACTTCTTGGACAATGCCTGTCTAAGCCAGGCATTGTGTGGAGCACCATTTGTAGAAAAGAAAGAACAAGTTAAATGCTCTCTCAATAAAATGATGAAAAGTAGTGCACTTGTACAGAAGTAATGTGTCCTTGAAGATAATATATTCAGCTTTCAGGATCCAGAGCAACCTATTAGGAAATTATGAGAGTGAGTATGTTTCCAAAGGTGCCTGCTGTAACAGTGGGGAGATGCTAACAAGTACCTCTGCTTCTTGGGGGCACATAGTCCCCAGAGTAGATGCCTACGACTTCTCAACCCTATTTGTTCTGTTATTCTACCATTATTGTGGGTAAAAAAAGACAATTCAAATGTCCTGAAGTCATGTAGCTACCATGCCAAAGAGCACAAAGCTCCTTTTCAGTCCTGGAAAAGAGTTTACTCCAAAACAATGAGCTGAAAACTGTTATTGTTTTGGAACAGTGTGTTTCAATTATGTTCTCCTTCCCTGAAGATATGCTAACAAATTTTTGTGTGCTACTCTAATTGCATCTTAAGGAGTCAACCACCTGTAATGCTTACAGCATGTTTGAAATATTTATCTGAGGATTTAATTCAGTTGTTTTTCTTTTTGTGGCTCTGAAGTCCTACATCCTCTCTGAAATACCACCACACAGGGTGTTCAGGTGTACAGCCTCCAGGTTTTGCAGCCCTGGTGCATCATCTATTTTCACCTCAATTCCCTCAACTAGAAAGAGGAACTCTCACAATCCTGCAACTTGAGGTGCTGGAGACTAATCTAACTAACCTAAACATTTTTAGTCAGATAGAAAATGCTGGTCCTGTTTCCCTACATGTTGCAGTAACTCTGAAAAAAGAAACAGTCACGCTGGTGTCAAAGCTAGTAGAAAACAAACTGCATAGGTCAATTTATATGAGTCAAACCAATTATTTTCAGACATCAAGCAGCATGGTCAAATGAAAGGTAACATTCGGTTGCCTTTAGTCCAGGTTTTCTATACAACTGTGACAATACAATGCTTCCTCGGTCTCGTGGGGATAGTTTGGTTTGGGTATTTTTTTCATTTTAATTTCTTTTCTTAATAACAGGTGAAAATTAAAAATAAGAGCTAGGAAAGCTGCAAGTAAGCAATATTATGTCTCTATCAGAGAGGAAAAAGAGAGTACTGTTTGAAAATAGGAGTACAGACAGGAATAAATGCTTCCCCAGGGATACTTCCATGGATATTATCAAATCTTCCCCAGTGAATGTACATGTGTATGTACACATGCACTAAAATCTCATTCACATCTGCAATAAGATGCACAAGTGCATCTTATTTCTTTAAGAATGGTTACATATTCAAAACAAGGCGATAGAGTGAGAGCTACAGTCATGACAAGTGAAGTTTAAACAAAACCTTCTTGCTTTTACAGGAGTGTCCTTAGTAGACAACTGAAAATAAAAAGGGGTTTCTGGGGTTTCTTCTATTTTTAAATATCTTTGCATATTGTGGGGCAGAGAGGGAGGGGAGAATGCGGAATGTGGAAATGTATAGAAAGCCCTGGGGCCATTAGGCATAAACACATGGTAAAAGAATCTTTATTGAGATATGTCACTAAAGGATCCGAAAGGATGAACAATTGCACTGCTTCTGCAAACACCTGCATTTGCAGCTGAGAAAACACTGCATTATTTAGGTATTTTCTGTCATATCACCAAATGCCTCAGGCTTTTTCCTCCCTCTGTCATTCATATTGTTGTTGCAAAATCAAGCTTAATTGCTCCTCCTGTTAAGACTGAAAGGTCATTTTTGCTTCCTTTCATTTTATACATTTGATTAATTCTAGCTGAAAAAAAATGATTTGTATCCATTGACCATTTTAAGCATAAGCTGTTTTGTTTAATACTTTTTCCATTTTATCTTCTCTTACAGAGTATTTGTAGAGAATTCTGATTAAAATCATTCTCGTTGGGCTATTCCAAGTAAGAAATTAGGAAATTACAGCATGCAGGGAAACACACTGGCTGATTTCTTTATCATAGGAGATTACACCATTCATATGGGCACAATTTGATCTGAAAAAACTGAAACAGGCGTTTCAGGGAGCTTTCACAAAATAACCCAAATCTTTCTGGGTATGAAAATGCAGCACCCTTTGCAAATCCTACCATCTGGTATTGCAGTGTCTCCATTATTTCCTTAGCAGTTGCCTGTTAGAAAGTGTATTAAAATTTAAAAAAAAAAAAAAAATAAAAAAAAAAATTTTAAAAAAAAGCC